>JAWQFY010000739.1:0-21663 GCA_037055185.1 Capillidium rhysosporum | reverse complement strand
TTTTATCACATCTTATAAAATAAAAATGAAGAAACAGAATTTTAAAAAATTATTATTATAGCAATTTTAAATTTTTTTTATATCAAGATATTTTTTTATATTTAAACTTATAGTTTATAAATTTTAATTATAAACTAAGCTTATTTTACTCTATTAAAACTATATAACCTTAAATTATAAACTTTTTATAGCTATTTACAAGTTTTTTTTTAAAATAGCTTTACTAGTTTTTAGTTTTTTTACTATATAAAAAAATATACTTAATTTAACTTTATAAATTAATAGTATTTTTTTAGCTATATTTTAATACTAATTAAAAAGATTAATATTATTATTTTATATAAATAATATCTAAAATCACAATATAATTTTTAAATATAATAGTATTTTATTATATAAAGTAATATTAAGATAAAATTTTAATATATTAGACTAGCTTAATAGTTTTTTAAATAAGCTTATTTTTAAAACTTACAATAAAATATTTTAAGTAAAACTATATTTTTATAGCTATAAGCTATAAATAAATTATATTAAAATTACTTTTTATATATAATAAATATAAAAATCTATATTTAAAAACAAAGTTTTAATATAGTAAGAATTTTCAATATTTTTAAAGATATATTTTAAAAGTTAACTTTAATACTTTTAAATTTATATAAGTTATAATATATTATATAGTTAATATTTATAGCTTTAAGCTTTAAAATTTTTAAATTTTAATTAAGCTAATATTTATAATTTTATTATTTGCAGCTATACTATAAAAGTATTATACTTATTAAATTTGCATTAATTTATGCAGTAAAGCTATATAAATTTTAAAAATACTATTTAAATAATTAATATACTTAAATATTTTTATAAAAAGGATATTTTAGTATAAATATTTATTTTTATATTAGATTTTTTTTCAAACTATTTAAATAAAATACTATAGCTTAAATACTACACTTTTAAGCTTTACTTAATTCACAAACTATTTAGTTTTTTAATATTAAAAAAAATATTTTAAATAAATAAAAGTATAACTTTATAACCTTATTTTATTATATTTAGCAATTTATAGTATATAATAATATAAAATTAAAAGTGTATTTAAAAAGATTTTTTATTATTATAAAGTTAGTTAAGCTATTATTTTAGCCTTTTTAAAATTTAAAATAATATACTAAAATAAAGTTTTAGTATACTATAAGTTTGCAGTTTATTTAAACTAATTGCAAATTTATATATATATATAATATACTTTTAATATTTACTTATTATTTAAATATACTTTAGGTAGTAAAAGTTAAATACTTATTTATAGCATAGCTTTAAATAGCTTTAATTATATTATTAAATATATAGCTATACTATATAAGTAGTATAGTTTCTTATTATATACTTTACTATAGTAATTTTAATAGTATTAGATTATTTTTACACTATTATACCTATTATATAAGTGTAGCATATGCTATAATATCTTATTTTTTTAAAATTTATAATAAAAATATTAGTTTTTTTTTAGTATATAGATACATTAATATTATATTAAGATATTATATAGTAATACATTCTAAAAAACTACAAATAATAGCTAAATATATATATTTTTTAACTACATTTATATATAATAAGTATTAAATATTTTATCTTATAACTTGTAAAATTTAAAAATTTAAAAGCTGTATAGTTTTTATATAAAATATCTTAGCTATACTTCTCTTAATTTATAGTTTTGCTATATAGCTGCAAATCCTTCTTCCTTTGGTTTTTACATTTAGATTAACAATAAAGATTATAATTTAATTCAACTTTTATTAAGAATTTAATGTATGACTAAATACATATTTATATTGGAAAATAATTTGTAAATTAATATATAGTAAATACAATATAATGTAGAAATTATACATTTTTCTAAATTTTATAGTTAAACTTTTAAAAATTAAAAATGTATTGCATTATATACTAATGTTTAAACCTAATTTAGTTCATGTTATTTTAAAAAACTTTGTTGTCAGCTTGCCTTATACCCCAGATAGTTAAGTAAAGGTTAAAACAATGATGTTATTTAAAATTTACTGAATAAATGACTAAGTGTTGGTGTTTTAGTAAAATTTGGAAGATATGGTATATACAGAATTACTTTCAGATCAATTATATCTATCCTTTTGTAAGTATAATTTAAATACTTTTACTATAACAATAGTACTATCAATATTTTAAAGCATGAACCTTCTGTAGCATTTTTGCTTAAGTTGTTTCGTTGTAATTAATAACTTTCAACATTCTCACTTTTAGCTAAATTATTGCTAGAATGAAACCAGGGCCCTCCTACTCGTTGTGAACAAATAATTCTACATCGCCTGGAGAATTAATTCATTCTACCACGTTTAAAGGCAATATAGCCGAAGAAATGTGGTAGCAAGTCTTTGACTCAATAAATGATGATTGCACTTCTAGAATAATAGTAATTTCGCAGCAAATACCTTTATCAGGAAATAATAAGATTGTGTGGAGTCTAAACTAAGTTAAATAATAAGAGAAAGTTTGAAAGGATTGGACTGTTGAAGGTGATAATAGGTGTAACGGTTAATTTGGATCAAGTTTCAAGTTTGTACTTAGTATAATGTTGGAAATTAGGGATGTATGATTGAAACTTGTTAAATTTAATATCACTTTTTTCAACAAACACTATATTTCGGCACATAACAACTTCATCAACCGGTTTAAAATAAAGTGGGAGCTAGTTCAAGTATCGAAATTGTCAGCTCTTGATATTAAGTTTTGTAGGATTACAACATAGAAAGAGTTTTGTTTATTATTTAGCTATATGACTTCGTTTTACGCTTCACCAACTCCATTTAAATTAGCTGGGTACAATCCCACTTTGAATTCACCTACAGAGAAAAGTCGGTTACGAAACAAAGTACCTGATGATTCTTCTTCGATAAGTTCCAGCTCTAGTTCAGCCACTTTAAATCAACTACCCCACGATAAGGTAGATCAAATAAACTGTTTTTTAGTATTTACAGGCTTTGTATAGGGTATAGTTTTGGTAGTCAATAATTTTTCAGAAGATGAACCTATCGATCCAATACTAGTTAAACTTAATAGCATTCCTAAAGTACTTTATATTTTATGATTTATTTATTTATTTACTTTTTCATTTAGTTTGAGCCTTTAGTTAATCCCGATTATCATCCTACCTTAGCTGCACGTTCTTTGTGGGCAGCATCACCAATATTATCAAACAACAAAGGGAAAACAGATAGGCTTGATTCAAGGCTGATCGGTTTAAGTAAATTATTAGCTTAAACAAAACAGACATTAATGACTATTTTTATTTAGATGCTAATTTAAATAAATCCATGTATAAAACTTGTAATGAGTACAACCAAAAGATTTACTGCCGAATGCGAAAAATAACTAGACAACAAGTTAGCTTTTTATAGGACTAAATAAACTAAATCGAATTTAAAGGCACAACTAGTCTCAAGTATCAAATTGGTAGAAAGTACAGCCGAATCAGCTTTCACATCCACAATTGAAAATAATCAATTATTAACCGAAAATTATAAAAATATAACTTCAAGTAATTATATTGTTTATGTATTTTTGTACTAAGAATGATATTAAGTATTAGCTTCTTTACAGGAAGAAGTTGCTAAGACAAGGTCTAACACGCAATCCGTATTTACAACCTTACGCAACGTACGGGATAAGCTGGATGAGCTGACGTTAGATCAGGATATGGACTACACTATAGACATAACCCGATATCCCAATCTACACAAACTTACCTACCATCATCGACCGCGCTCTTACCATCCACAAGCGACCAACGACAACGAGGAGTACCCGGAAGCCAGTTTGCGATTCAGCTTGGATTCACCTAGCCACGTAAGGCAGTTCAATCAACACCTAGATAAGCTACCGAAACGACCTTCCACCAGCAGTGGTAATGTTAACGGTGATGGTGGAGGCAACTTACTGGCGAACGCGATTGCTAAAGTTCAGTTCGCCACCTCCAAATTGTACCGACACCGTCCCTCAGTCGATTCCAATTTGTCGGCCAACTCCCCACTACCCTGCGAACCAGTACTACCAGTCAAACCCAAGTTGAACGGATTGCGTCCCTCTATCTCGTTAGCCAACCTGAAGCATTCCATGAGTAACCCAACTGAACCGCTTAACTCCGACATCAACCCACCCCTGAAAGCTAAGGACCGGTTGCACCGGCTAATGACCGACCGACCTAGCTCTATGAACGGGAGTCCTAATTTAAGCAAATGGTTCCCGACCATGTTCAAGCCCGAGGGTAAGGTTAACAGCGGCTCGAAGTTGAAAGTGATGCAGCATGGTAACTATTCCACCCCTAACTACCTCCACCCTTCCAAGCATAGCTACCGGACCGGTGACGCTACTACTTACTCGGTACCGCCTACCTTACCTGAGTTGGAGAAAGTGGACTATCGCATCGTGCTCAAAACTGAGGGAGGTATAGAGATCCGCGGTGGTACTCATTCCCCTAACTACCTCACCATCAAAGATGAGAATCGTAGTGCATACTACGGTTCGTTAAAAGAGGATTTCTCTAACGGTAGTAGCCACCTCCAAAGATCTATGTCCGCCTCTCACGTCACCTATCCAAGATCTAAGCGTCGACCTTCTCTAACTAGTTTACTCCTAGAAGCTTCGAACTCTTCGCCATCCAGCAGCTAACTTAACTTATTTTTAGTTCTTGAGTTCGTTATAACCCCTAAACTCGAATTTCTACTAACTTTTACACCTTTCTCGCTTTTCAATCCAAAAGTACAGTTTGATAGATGATGGTGATTTTATTTACAACTATATACATATTCCAAGTTTCTTCTCTACACATATTTAATTTATAAGACTTTAATAGTAATAAAACATCTAAGGAATGTTGATAGAATAAAAACTTAAATTTCGTTTATAGAAAATTTTAATTGGTGTTCGATTATGTACGTAGAAAATTGTTAAAACCCTAACACCTTCATAATTAAGAACCCTATCGTAGCAATGATACCATAAACTAGGACGGAGGCGGGTATACCTGCTACCAAGAAATCTTTGACCGAAAGGTAGGGTTGTCCAGTCTCGTCTTCCATGAGTGCTGCGTTCATATTAGGAAACCCAGATACCGGGAGACCCATAGCTGCCGAGCAGATTAATGCGGAACTCTAGATAAAAATTCGTATTTAACATTAGGAATAAAAATGTATTACCATAACCAAAAGTCTAGGATGTGGGTCGGGTAAGGAAGTACCTATTTGTGCGACTATGGGCAAGATGATGACAGCCCCAACGGTATGGGATATAAAGGTAGTCACTACCAAAGTGAAGATACCTAGGGTAACGCTGATTCCATAGAGACCCATATGTCCTACGATGCGAGAGACGTCGGATGCGATGATGGCGAGTAAGCCGGAGGAAGATACACCTTTACCCAGAGCGATACCTCCCATGGCGAGGATGACCACCGTCCAGAGAAACCCGTTGAAATCGTCCTTGGAAAGCACGCCAGTACCGAAGAACAAGAGAAGAGGAAGGATCGCTAAAATACCCATATCCCCCACGTACGGTTCTAATGGTTTAGCGATACACCATAGGGTAATGGTTAAAATAGTGACAAACATAACGTAGATCTGTACTCTGGTCAATCGTTCTGGGGTGTACCGGATGTGGTTGATGGTGAGGTTGTGGGCTTGAGGCTTGTAGATTATTAATAACAGTACCCACACCACCAAATCGGCGAACAAGCATACCGGTAACGAAACTGCGAACCATTGCAACCAAGAGGGGGGTGGGTCCATAGTGGCTATCGCGATCACGTTTTGTGGAGATGCGATAGGGGACGCCATACCTCCGATGTTAGAAGCTAAGGCGATCCCTACAATCAAACTCTTGGCGTAAGGGGACTGCTGTGGCAAAGTACGCAATAACGGCTGTATCAGAGAAAAACAGAGGACAGGTGCAGCTACGTTGGAGATCCACATAGACAGGAAGGTGGCTACCACCATGTTTGCTAGCAGTACGTGGGTGGGGTTGGTTCCAGCTAATGCCAGCACCGCCGAAGCTACCTTCTTAGCTAAATGATGTTTGCTCAACGCCGAGGCTAGTGAGAACCCGCCTAGCAGAAGCATAATCACCGGTGAGAACATAGAGGCAAAGATGAGGTGGGTAGCTTCCGGTGCAGTCAATCTGTGTCCATCTACTTCGTCTCGCAGCACCCGAAGCACCACCACCAAGAAGGGGACCAACAATGCGGTAACAAACAGTGGAACTACCTCGGTGGCCCACAGTAATGAAGCTAGAACCAGTAAAGCGAGACAATTGTTCGCCTCCACGTTCTCAAAGGGGGACCATTTCAGGAGAATTAAGAAAGCGGAGACGCATGCTAGAAGTAAACACGTGGTTTTGAGCGCTTCAGGAAAGGGGTATGTTAAACCACAGACCAGACGCGGCCTACGGACTTTGGCCAAAGATTCGGTTGATGCGAAGGGGCTGGCTAATTTGAGACCAACTGCATTAGCCTTACGTTCCATAGATATCATATCTCGCCACACTGTGTTCCGTTCCCAAACCAAATGCTCTCTGAGGTGCGTCTTCAACTCGGAATAAGCAGCGTCAGAATCAACGCCTCTTAAAGTAGCATACATGTCATGGACTTTGGCTATAGAGGACTCTAACCGGTCTTTAGTCTGCTCCAGGTAAGGGTAACTCTTCTGTACGGTTAATGTCAAATAAGGTTTAGCTACCGTGCAGTTGGCCACTTTGTCGTATTTCTTTAAAATTTTGGTGAACCCAGTGAAGTTCAGAGTAACGTAGTTCTTAAGCTCACTTAGTTGTACGAACACGTCAATCACCGACTTAGTTAGCATCAAACCTCTGCCCTGCGAGGAGAAGTTGGCAAAGGTGTTGTCTTTGCTCCTGTCCTCATTTCCACTGAAAGAAAAGGGTCGATTCAACTGTTTAGGTCGTTGGATCGGTGTATATTGGGATACCGGCCGGCTAGAATTAGAACGGGTCAACGTGCTCCGCTCCAATAAGTTAGGTGAACTGCTTAACAACGAAGAAGACATCAGATCTGACTCTAAATTGGGCACTGACTCTAAATTTGTACCTTGTTCAGAAGGCTCCTCTGCTTCTGGTATCGAACTAAATAGATGACTGGAATCCACTTTGTCGTAGCTGTTTTTAATTATATCCACCTGTCGCTCCAATTGCTCTACTTGGATCAACAGTTCACTTTCCTTGCTGGTATAGAAAGTGATTATTTTCTTCAATTCCGAATCTAAAGCTGGCATAAATTTCTGATTCGCTTTTGTCGTAGCTGATACTAACGACACACTCTCCTCATCTCGAGCCGATTGGCTAGGTACACTTAACGCAAACAACTCTTTCTCGATCTGGTAGATCAGCTTCTTCAAATTGGAATAACTAATTTTTAAAAATAAAAGAGTAAATTTAAATAAAATTTAGTGGTAAATGGATTACGCTATGTAATGTTGCTGCCATTCTGGTACAGAATTGAACTGTACGGTATGTGAGAACTTCATATCTTGTAAATCTGCTTATTAGTTCTAGATTTCAATAAACTATATAAACTTCTATGTTAAACTTATAAATTTGCGAACTAACAGAAACAAAAAAAACCATCTTGGTATTTTTAGCGCCCTTTTTCAGCCTTTCGAAGCAAATTGATTTTGAAATTGTGGGAAATTATAGGGTAGCCCATAATCTATAAAATAACGTTTACTAGTTCAGTCTCGATCTCTTATCTTTAAATCATTATTAGTAAAACTGGATAAATTGTAACGTTATAATCTAAACGCTAGGTCTGTAAAGGGTGAAGGTTTTGGGGTGTAAAATTTTTAAAATAAGTGTAAAAAGAACTAAATATTTAGAATATAAATGTTAAAAGAATATGCACTAGAAGTAATTGCACGTTTTTTATATAAATATGCTTAAAAAATATAAACTAATATATGGTTTTTTTCTAAAATATTTAATGTCCATTTGTACCTGCAAGTCTACTATTTACCAAATTAGTTGGATTATTAGATACATAGATACTTAATATACTAACAGAAATATCTTGGCTTATATAAATTATTTATAAATAAAAAACATTAATTTGTAATAAAAATATAAGTAAAAAAGTAATGCTTTAATTTTTTTAGAATTAATTAAATAATTTGAATTTAGTATTATTTTTATATTAAGAGTTTTTATTATTTAAAAACTATTATACTTTTTAATTTAACTTTTTTAAATATTATTTAGTAGCACTAACAGTAATTTTATATTATTCTAGTTAAAAATTATGCTATTAATATTTTTATAAATTATAAAGATATAACTAAATATTTAAAAATAGACTAAAATTAAACTAAATTAAATATATAAAAAACAACCTATTTAATATAAAAGTATTACTTTATATAGTTAGTACTAATATTGTTTAATTAATTTTTTTAAAAATAGTAACTTTTTTTAATTATTAATTTTTTATTTTTAGTTTTAAGTTTATTTATTAATTTAACAGTTATTATAAAAATTTAAAGTTGACTATTTATAAAAATTATTTATAAAAAAATTATAAATTTTTATTAAAACTTTAAAAAAGTAAATATAAATATAAATAATTTATATTTTTATTATATATTTTAATATATAACTATATATTATTTATAATACTATTATAAATAGTATTAATTATATAATTATAAAAACTAATTATTAATTTTACTTTTTTAGTAGAAGTTTTATATTTATATAAATGATAAATTTACTTTTTATTTATACTTTATAAATAAAAATAAATAATTTAAAATTAAAAAAATTACTATTATTATTCTAATATAATAACTTATACATTTTTTTAAACTTTAATACTTATTAAGTTTAAATCAACTATAAAATTATATAAAATAACTAAATAAAATATTTAAAAATATAAATTTACTAAATTAAGTTATAAAATTAAGTAATATATTACTTTATAAAATTTTATCTACTTATTTACCTTATTAAAAAAATTATTAAACTTTTAAATTAAAATAATTAAAAAACTTTACTATTTAGTAAAATTATATTATATTTTAAAGTAAATATATTTATTATATAGAATATTAAAAGCTATAAATTATAGTATTATTATTATAAAAATATACTATTAGTATCTATTATAATATAAAATTATATTAATATAAAAGGAGTTTAATTATTAAAAAAATTTAAAATAAACTTAAAAATTAATCTTTTAAAAAAATAAATATTTTTATCTAATAATATAGTAAATATATATATATACTTAGTTTTACTTATTTTTAAAAAATAAAATTTATACTAACTATTAGTAAAAAACTTATAAAAAAATGTAAAATATATTATATAGTATATATTAATAAAATACTTAGCTAAATAAATAGTTTTTTAATAATATTATATTACTAATAAAGATAAAATATTATAATTTTAAATAAATTTAAAAAAAAATTAAAAATATAATTAATTATTAAGTTAGCTATTTTTAAAAGTAGATAAACTTAATTTTAAAATATTACTTTTTTTAAAATTTAGATATAATAAAATATGTTTAAAAACTTTAAAATAAATTTAAATAATATATATATAATAAAAATATTTAAAAATAAAAAATAGTAATAGTATTATATTAATAAAAAAGTTATTTTTATTTATAAATAAAGTATATAAATACTTAATTTATAAATTATAAAGCTTAATATTTTATTAAAACTATATATATTAAAATTATATACTTTTATAGCTATTTATAATTTTTTTAATTAGTTTTACTAGTATAATATTTACTATATAATTTAAAAACTATATATTTATATTAAACATACTTAATAAATTTTATAAAATAAGTAAAGTATAATTTTTATAATTTTTTTTAAAACTTTTAATTAGATTAATATTTAAGTTATTAATAATTTCTATATTATAAAAACTAGATAAAAAGTAAAATACTAGTAATTTATATATTATATATATAATATTTAATATAATTTTAAGTTATTATAGCAGTATAAAAAATAGCAACTATAAATATAAAATATAGTTATATTTTAAAATACTTTAATAAGTTATTAAATTAACTTTTTAAGAAAATTTAAAATAAACTAGTTTAGTAAAATTATATTTTTATAAAATTTTATAGTATATAATATTATAAAAAAGATAATTTAAATTAAATTTACTTTATTTAATAAAGTAAATTAAGCTAGTATTTTAGCTTTTTTAAGATTTAAAGTAATATATTAAAGCTAAGCTTTAGTATACTATAATTTTATAATTTACTTAAATTAATTATAGATATATTTATATTATAAAAAAATAAATTATAAATATTTTTTAATTATTATTTATAATTTTATTATAGCAATATGTTAAAAAAATAAATAATAATTAAAAATTATTTATAATTTATTTATTTTTATATAAATTAGTATTAAATATAATATTTTTAAAAATTAATAACTTTTAATAAAATTATAAAATAATATTAAAATTTTTAATATATATATATTTAGCTAATTTTTTAGCTTAATTTTTAAATTAAAATTATCTACTTATAATAGTAGTTAACTACTTATTTATAATATTACTACTAATTTAATTAAATAAACTATTTTTTTAAAGTTAAATAAATACTTTAAATAGTTTAAAATTAATTATAAATAAAATATAATAAATACTAAAAATTATTTAAAAATTTATAAATATTATTACTTTAATTAAAAAAATGTGAAAATAAGCTTATTTTTTAAATATATACTAATATAAGTACTTATATTTTTAAAATAATAGCTAATTATATTTTAAATAAAAATATTATAACTTGAAAATTAGCCTAAATAGTAAAGCAATTATATTTTTTAGATTTTAATTCTTTTAAAATATTAGACTATTTTAAAAAGCTATATATATTTAAATATTAAACTATTTAAAAGTTAATTAAAAATAAAATTTATTTATAAAAAAAATTAAAAAATATATATACTATTAATAGTTTTTCTTTATTTTTAAATAATGTATATTTCTATAATATAATAAATATTTAAAATATTTAAAATTTTAAATATTATATAAATAGTTAAAAATTAATTAGTTTTTATTTTAATATTTTTAACTTTATATATGTTTTCTTTTTATTAAATAATTTTTAATATTTGCTATAACTTTTTTTAATAAAAATAAGCTTAGTAATTATTTTATTTTATATTTTTATATATTTTTTTATAAAAATATAACTATATTTATTAATTATATAGCTTATATATATTTTATTATATAAAATTTTTTATATATTAAAGGGTTTTAAATAAAAACTTTAGCATTTTAATATATTAATAACTATTTATAATAATTTAAAATATAATAAAATAGTTTAGCTAACTTTAAAATTTTAAAAATATAAGATTAAAATTTAAAAATAAGCTAAGTTTAGCTAAAATATTTTTATTTTATATTGATTATAATAACATTTTTTAATAGTAATATTATTATTATTAGTATAATAAATTATTAATAGCTTAACTATTATAAAAATAATATATAATAATACTAGTTATATAAATAATTTTATTATAAAAAGGAAATATAATTGTTTTATAATTTAAAAAAATTATTATAATAATTAATAAATTAGCTAATTTTTATATCAAAAGCTTTATAAAATTTTAAAAACTTAATATAGTTAGATTTTAAATAAATAAATAAATAAATATTATTTATTTAATTTTATATATTTATAAAATTTTAAAACTTTTAACATATTTTACTAAAAGTTAATAAATTAAAATTCTTATAAAGTAAATAATATTTTTAAAAATATATTTGCTACTTTTTAGTAAATTTACTTTTTTAAAATTTTGATAAATTAAGTTATATTTAAAAATTTAAAAAAAAATCTTAATAATAAAAATTAATTATTATAATAAAAATTAATTATTATAATAAAATAAATAATATATTAAAATTTAAAATATTAATATAAATCTAGTTTTTTAAATTTTATATACATTTTTTTAATTTATCTATATTACTAATTTAAAAATTTTAATAATATATATATTAAATATTATTTAAATTAGAAAATATTTTATTATAATATATTTAAAATATATATATATATTAAAATACTTTTTATAGCTATTTGTAATTTTTTTTAAGTTAGCTTTACTAGTATTTTGTCTTTTTATTATATATAAAAGAATATATAACATAATTTTATAAATTATTAATATTTTTTTCTTCTAATATATAGTAAAAATTAAAATGTAATTTTAATAGCCTTTTTTTAATATTTTTTAAGCTTTGCTTAAAAGTTATTTAAATATTAATAATTAAGCTAAATTTTAAGCTATATATAGTTTTCTATATAGCAAAATATTAGTTAATATATTTTATTACTTTTTATACTACTATAATAATTTAAAATTATATTAAGTTTACTAATATTAAAATCTTTAAATAAAGTTTTATATATATTAAAATAACTCAAAGTTTTTTAAATAAACTTTAAAAAAAAATTTAATCTAAATTAAATAAATAATTTATATATTTTAATAATTAAAGCAATAGAGATATTAGTATTAAAATTATTATATATATATATTAAATATATAATTTTATTTACTAAAAGCTTTACTTTTAGTATATTAAGTATTTTCTATACTATTAAAATATACTTTTAATAATTAACTTTAAAGTTATTAAATTAGCTTAAGTTAAAATATACTATATAATTAATATTTTTAATATAGCTAAAAATATTTATAATTTTAATTAGGTTAATATATATATTTCTTATTTTAGTAGCTTTGCTAATAAAATATTATACTTATTAAATTGTATTTACTTATATAGCTTTATTATATAAATTTAAATAATGTTATTTAAATAATTAAAATACTAAAAAGCATACTTGTATTATTAAAACTTTATTTTAATACTATATTAATTATTTTTTTAAACTATTTAAATAATATATTATAGCTTTTAAGCTTTGTAAAGCCTAAAAACTACTTAATTTTATTTATATTTAAAAAAATATAATAAAATAAAGGTATAATTTTATACTTTACAAGTATAGCCTAGCAAAATTATATACTTATTTATAGTATAAAACACTATAAAAAATAGCTTTTAATATTTTAAAGTATATAAAATTTAGATTTACTTTATTATTTAAAGTAAATTAAGCTAATATTTTAGCTATTTTAAAATTTAAAATAATATTATAATTTTTATATTCTATTTAAACTAATTATTAACTTATATATATAGTATATAAGCTAAAAAAAAATATATATATACTATATATATATATGCTTATTATATTTACTTACTTTTAAAACTTTACTTTAAAAATAAGTTAAATATTTAACTAAGGCTATATCTTAATTAGCTTTAATTATATTACTAATTATGTAACTATTGCTTAATATATATCTAATTATAATAGTTTTTAGAGTTATTAGCTTACTTATAAGCTGCTATACCTATTTAATAAGTATAGTATAAGCTATAAACTTATATATATATATATAATTATATAGTAAAAATACTAGTTTTTTTAGTATATAAATTTATTAATTTTTTAATATATGTTTATAATATTATATAGTGATATATTTTAGAAAATTATAAATAATAGCTAAAAAATATATGCTTTTTAATTATATTTATATATAATAAGTATTAAGTATAATATTTTATAATTTATAAAATAAAAAAATTTTAATATATTAGAAATAATATTTTAAAATTTTTATTATCAATATTTAAATATATATTAATTATTTAATTTTAAGAATATACACTTATTATAAAATAGTAGATATACTTTTAAAAGTAATATCCACTCTTCAAAATTTTTAAAAATTAAAAAAAAATTGGTAAAGTATATCAAATATTATATGCTTTTTAATATATAAAAAGCAAATAAATATAAATAAATAAATATTATTTAGCTAATTTTATTAGCTTAATTTTTATTTATTTTATTTTTAAAATTAAAATCAGCCACTTTGTAAATTAGCTAATTGCCTATTTACTTAAATATTCTAATAATAATTTATTATAACATTTTAATAAAGTTAAGTTAAATTAAATAGCTTTAAATTTTATTATAAAGTTTATTATAGCTAATAAATTTTAATTTAAGCTTTTAAATTAGTATAAGTTTTATTAATTAAAATTTTTTGTTTAAAGGTATTTATATGTTAAATGAATTTTTATGAACTATTTATATATTATTTTTAGTAATTATAATATATCATTATTTATGAAGTAAGCCTAAATTATATATTGTTTTTTATTATAAAGTGTATAAAACAAATGAACAATATAGAAAAAACTTTTTAATATAAAAGCTATTTAAAAAAGTGAAAACTGTTATTCCAGAGGCATATAGCAGTACACTACGTTTTTCACAATGCTATGCTCTGTCCTAGACTTTTTTAGATTTAGCTTCTTCAACAAAATATTTCATTAAGTTTAAGCTATAGAAATATTTCCAACTAATGAATGACAAGACACCTTTTTTGATTTGATTTTAATTTTCACACTCAAGGTTTTGGATAATTTAAACTTATAAGAACAGCAACTAGCACATAAGAGAATTTGATATTATTTTTTATCTAACAAATCAAGGTATAAACGATTAAAAAAGTTAGTGATATTTATTATTGAAGTAAGAAGTTAATGATTAACGTTTAAATTAATTTCTACTTATAAATACCTTATTAGTCCATTTATACAAAATTTTATAAATAATTTATTATGACCAAAATTCAGATTTTAAGTTCTAACCAACTGCCTTTCTTCGATACTATAGATAGATCTGATGAACTAGATTTAACTGAAGATCTGAAGTTGATAAGTTTTGGGTGGTCCTACCAACTCTTTCAAACACAAAACCAAAAAACATTAGTCAAAGTAGGTATTCTACCTCAAAAGTTACTGAATATACTTAAATACTGTTATGAGGAAGGGCTGTCGTTATCTGAAGTCAGTTACGATTTAAGTTACTTTGTAACTATTACAAACCAGCTATTTCATACTACAAAAATTAACAAAATAAAGTTTGTAATCGATAAAGTTAATAAAGTAGTAAGTAACTCAATTGGTACTTATTACTTAAATTTAACTAAAACTGAACTTTACAAACTTGATAGCGAAATCTATTTTGAAAATGAGCAATTTGAGACACCTACTTTTACTACTAAATTAATAAAATCTTTACCTGAAGGTCACCGCTTTAAAATCCTTAAATCCGGACACGATTTCTTTGTACTATCTGACACTTGTTTAAACTTCTATACTTGGGGTAACAATTTAAATAACCAACTAGGTCAACCCAACTTACAGTACGCCGATGAACCTAAGTTACTAATAAGCTTGACTGGTATCCCATTATCTAAAGTTAAACTTGGGTACCAGCATTGTTTGGTGATTACCGAGTTGGATCAAATCTTTACGTTTGGAAGTAATAGGTACAACCAGCTGGGACTCACTAAAAAAGATGAGAAGCTTAATGAGGAAGTAGTGGAAGATATAATAAAGCTACCTGATTTTATACATAACGGTAAGGATATAGATGTTGAGGTAGATAAAGTTAGCTGTGGTGCTTTCCATACTTTAGTTTTAGATAAACATGGAAACTTGTGGTCTACCGATTTGAATTGGGGAATTAGTACTTTCGGAGATAGTGGGGATAAAATTGTTGAGGTACAAGGTGGGTTTAGAAGAATAGATCGGGCAAGTTTGAAAAAAATGGAGGTTATTAAGATATTCGCTGGATACAATACAACAACTATACAATATAAATAAATAAAAAGTATATTTGATTTAGAAAATTTATTTCATTAAAGATGTTTATAAAGTACATTTGAATTATAAATACTTAAAATTGGTTACTTGAAAATATTAAAATATGAATGAAACTTGACCAAACTAGTAGTAAAAGAAAATAAAAGAAAATGTAGAACTTGAATATATTAATTATAGGTGAGAAAAATTTAGTACCAAATACTAACTTAACCACTAAACCTAGGCTTAAAGTTAATGTCAAACCACTAGAATCGAAATGTTTTGCTTCTCCCCTTTTCTCAGTTGATCTAGTAGATTCCATTTGAGTTAAAGTTTCCCTTTCACCGTAGATTTTCTTAGTTAAAGAAAGCTTATTACAGGTTTCAGTGCCTATGGTAGTAGCCTTTGTAGTTACGGCTTTTAATTCATCGTTTGTAGTAGCCTTGGTTTTAGTTGTACTTGTTTTTATAATTTAAATCTAGTGATCTTAGGTGTACAAGCGGTGGTAGTTTCTAAAAGTTAGTCGCCTATCAGAATTAACAGTAACAAGGTGTTTAATGAGATTGTAAACTTTATATTCTTAGTTTTTGTCATCGATTTAATTTTGTACAAGGTATTTAAAATATCGAACTATTAATTCTATAATTTTTCGAAACCTAAATATTAAACATTATTCGATAAGTTCAGGTCAGTTTGAACTCAAACTTTTAAAACTTTAATACTGTTAAACAATATATAGTTGTATACAAACCACTATCAAAGTGTATAAAAATTTTATTTGTTCAGTCATATTAAACTAGATGTAAACAAAATACAAATGTATATTTCCTACTGTAATTTGCATATAATTATATTAAAACTAGATAAAATCAGATTTTAATTAAGCCTAAAATTAATAATAATAAAATATATATTTATATATATGTGTATCTGTTATATATTATTGTGACACTGTAGTCTTCAGCAAAAATTTTCCAGTATAATAATTTTTTTAGAAGTTGAAAATTACGTAGGCTACATTGCCAAAAGGTAGCTAATTTAGCCAGAATGCTCAGAAAAATTATTACAAAAGAGAAAATTACTAAAAATGGATAATATAAAGTAGGATAGGCTAAAAGCTTCAGTTGCTTTCGGTATTTTCCACCAGTATAGTGGTAGACTTTCAGGAGGTTCAATCAAAGAAATGAGCAACTAAAAAGTGCTAAAGACTATTTTTCATAATTAGGGTAGTTATTATAGCTAGTTAAGCTTCTTTTTATATTATTATAACATTTTATTTTAAAAAGTAAATATACATTTATTAACTGCTAAAGACATTTATACTTGTATTAAAATTGGTTTAGCAATGTTTAAAAACATCTCCTTCAAGATTTTTATTTTAGCTTTAGTTTTTATATTTATTTTTTAGTATTAAAAACATTTTAGCTATTTAAGTTATTACTACTTTTTATTTATATTAATAGTATAATTTAGCTTACTTTTAGTAAAAAAAATTCTAAAAAAAATTTAGAAAGTTATCTGAAAATGCAGGAAGAATAGTAAAAATTAGTAGTAACTATAAAAAAAAAATTTTTTTAAAGCTTTTATATTTAAATTTATAGTTAATTATTATTAGTATTTTTTAAAAATTTAATATATGTTTTAGCTATTTCTTAAATTAAGCTTTTACTATTAATTTATTTACAAAGTTAATATATTGGCTGCTATACTTAAAAGTGAAAAAAACTAAAATAAAGTAAAAAAATAATTTATATAAAGTAAAAAAATTAAAAAAAGCTTTTTAATTATATTAAGTAAGTTTAAATTTAAAAATTACTATAATTATAGCTATATAAATTACAACTGATATAAAATTTTAATATTATTTATTTATTAAATTTAGTATAATATTAAAAAACTATAATAGCTTATTAATATATATAAAATATATTGTTAATTTTAAATATTATAAGCTTATTATTTATACTAATTTTTTTACTAAATATTGTAAATTTAACTATTTTTAAAACTAAATACCTATTTTAAATTATACTTTAACTTTAGCTAAAATACATTAATAACTAATTATTTTTTAAGTAGTTTTAAAAAAATATATTAAAAAAAATTATTTTTATAGTGTTCAATAACTTTTTATTTTTTATTTTTAAAATGATTATTATTAATATTTTACTTTAATTTTTATTAAAATATTAAAAATTTTAAGATTGTAAAGATGAACTTTTTAAATCACTAATATTTTAAAATTTTAGCTTTAAATAATACATTTTTATATTTTAAAATAATTTGAAATAATAAAATAAAATTTAAAAAAATAAAAATAAAATAAAGAAAAATTTTTATATAAATTAAATTTAAAATGTATAAATAAAATATTAAATTTAATAAATTAGCTAAAGTTTTTTTATAAATAAAAAATTATAATTACTTAATTATAAATTAAAGTAAAATATTTAAATATAATAATAAATTTTTAAAATAATATATATAATAGTTTATATTAATATAGTAATATAATATTAATTTATAATAGCTTTTAATTTAATATTAAAATAGTATAATTTAAAAATATAATATATATATATAATTAAATTTATACTTATTAAAAATAAAACTATAATATTTAATATTTCAAATTATAATTTCTATAAAAATAACTATTTTTAAAACTAATAATTATATATATTTAAAATTATAAAATAATAGTATTTAAAAAACACTAATTTAAAGTATAAAATATACTAGTTTTTTTAAAAAAAAGGTTTAAAACTAATTATTATTAGTATTTTTAATGCTACTAATTTATTATTATAAAAATAAAATATTAAGTTAAGTTTATAAATAAAAATAAATTATATAACTAAATAAATTAAGTATTTTTTAAAACTAAAATAATTAGAAAAATTAATTAAACTTTTAATTTAAGTATAATATACTATAAATAGCTATAATAATTTTTTTTAGTTTTTTTAATAGTTTTAAAATATTATATAATATAAAATAACTAAAAAAATAATTGAAGTTTTATTTTTTTTTTTATAAATTTAGGTATACTATTAGCTATTTTAAGTATTTTTATAAACTTTATAAAGCTACTAATATTATTTTTAAATATTTTTTATTTTAAAAAATATATATTAGGTTATTATATCATTTACTAAATTTAGAAAATATAAAAAATATTTAAAAAAATAAAAATTAATAAATAAAATAAAATGACTATTTTTTTAAAATAAAAAATATTAAAAGTTCTTTTATACCATATTATTATAATTATTAATTTTTATATTTTTAAAATAAATATAAAAGTAAAGTAGCTTATTTAATAATAATATATTTTAATTATTAGCTAGTAAATATTTTATTTTTAATTTAGATAAGTTAGCATATTTTAATAATAAATAAATAAATATATATAAATATTAAATTTAAATATTTTATACTACTTTTATTTATGAAAAGCTTTAATTATTATATATTTTTTATTTAATACCTATTTTTTAAATATAAAATACTTTTTAATTTATTTATTTTTAACTTTGTAAGTTTTTAAAAAACTTTTATTTAATTTTTCTTTATTAGTATATTATAATAATAATTTTTTACTATAAAAATAAATTTTTTCTTTTTAAATTTTTATAAAAGCATTATAATATATTTTTATTAGTTTGCTTATTAATTTAATTATATTATCAATGTTTTATTGTATTGTTTAAATAATACTAAGCTATTTTATTAGAACTATATATTATATTTTTAATAAAATATTAATATATTTCTTTTTTAATAGGTTATTAATTTTATTAAAACTAGTTTTAAATTTTTAAAAAAATTATAATAATATTTTTTTACCTTTAATTTAAATTATAGTATGTTTTTATATTTAAAATTATAAAAGTATAAAGCTAAATAAGTAAATAAAATATTTTTAAATCTAGAAATATTGCAAAGTTTTAAAATAAAAAATATTTTTAAAAATTTACTTTTAATTATATTTTTCAAAAATAATATACTTTATTCAAATAAGTAAGAATTATGTATTTTTTATATATTTAGCCTTTTTATTAGCTAAAGTTTATTTTATTTAACTTTTTAAATTAAAACCATCTACTTTTAAATATAATTATATATTATTTTTAAAATATAAACTTAAATCACTTTTAGTAAATATATTAAAAAGTAAGTATAAAAAAGAAATGCTATATATTTTTATTTTTGTTTTTATCTAAGGTTTTATTTATTTTATCTTTAAGATTAGAAGTAACTACTTTTAAAAGTAATTTATTAAATATAATTTAAAATAAAGATAGTAAATGCTATTAATACACTAAAAAAATACTTGTTTAAGCTACATATTATATATTAGTATATATTACATTAACTAAATGTCTCACTTTTAGAAGATATTTTATAAATTAGGTTATAGTTTTTAATTAAACTTTTATTTACTGATATTCTAATTATAATAAATAAATAAATATTTAACTAAAGCTTAAAGAACTAGTACAGCAATGTGTATAGAGAAGATAAGATTGCAACACAGCTTTTCTTAATTTATGACAGCTTTATTAGTAGTATATTATATGCACAAAGCAATATAGCAAACAATGTGATCTCTATTTTACTAAAATAATAGACATTGTCTGTAAAATGTCAATAAATAGGGATGCCTGGGGTAAACCCGACGTCTACCAATGACTTCAATAGATGTGGTAATAGAGGATTGAACACTAGGTTAAATACAATAGTGACTTCGTGTAATGCTGTTTTGTTATTTTGATTCATTTTCGACGGTTTTAAACTGGAGTTAAATTACGTTTCCTTTTCATAAAAATTATTAGTTGAAATATTGACTTCCGATTTGATATCGGCAACATTATCTTGATCTAAGATCTTTTATCTAAAGATCATAATCAAAGTTGACCTAAAGTTAAAAAATAACCAATAGGGAAAGGCTTATTCTGGTCTAAAGTTTGAATTGAATTGTAAAAGTTAATATTTTCAATTACATAGAGTTAATTTAGTTGTACAAATGTTGAGAGTAGTGGCAAAATCCTTACGCCTTAGGGTAACGAACTTAAACATTATATTTAAACTAATTTTAATTATTTTTATACTTAGGCAAAAAGTAAATAATAGTTTTTTTTGCCAATTTAACAGCTTTTAGACCCAACCCAAAATTTAGTACGTAATTTCCATCCTACAGCTACAGCTTCCAAAATTTTAGGAAGTTCACCTTTACATGCGAAAGAAGCTTCAGTAATTTTCAAAATTTAGTTGGAAGATTTTTAACAATTCACTATTTCTAGACATCTACATATAAAGATTACCCAGTTATTGATCATCAGTATGATGCTGTTGTAGTTGGTGCGGGGGGTGCCGGTTTACGTGCAGCTTTTGGTTTAGCCGAAGCTGGTTTTAAAACTGCTTGCATTACTAAACTTTTCCCTACTCGTTCACATACTGTAGCTGCTCAAGTAAAAATTTTTAGCCTACATTTAAGTTATTAAATTTTATTAAAGGGTGGTGTTAATGCAGCTCTTGGTAACATGGGTAAAGATGATTGGAGATGGCATATGTATGATACAGTTAAAGGCTCGGATTGGTTAGGTATTTAACTTTAAATATTTAAAGTTTTAACTTGATTTTTAATTTTAGGTGATCAGGATGCTATTCATTATATGTGCCGTGAAGCTCCTAAAGCCGTCATTGAATTAGAGCACTACGGTGTACCATTCTCCAGAACTGAAGAAGGAAAGATTTATCAACGTGCTTTTGGTGGACAAAGTTTAGAATTCG
>JAWQFY010000738.1:0-21694 GCA_037055185.1 Capillidium rhysosporum | reverse complement strand
TTTAAATTTATAAATTATTTATAAAATTTATTTAAAAATCAATTTTTAAAAACTGTTCTAAATTTAAAAATACTAATAATTTATAAATTTATATCATTTTAATATAAAGTAATATTAGTATACTAAAAATATAAAAACTTATAGCTATTATAATCTAAAAAATTTATTATAAATTATTATTTTAATATAATTATATAAATATAAAGTAATTAATTTAAATATTTATAGCTATTAACTATAAATTATAATACTTTAACAAATATATTAAATATATTAAAATTAAATTTTTTTATTTATTAATTATTTTCTAATTAATAAAATATTATATATAAATTTAAATATTAAAATTATATAAAGTAAATATTTTTAAATTTACTATCTAATAAATATAATTAAGTAAAGTATTTTTCTATTAAGTTTAAATTTTAAACTTAGTTAAAACTCTAAATTATTACTTAGCTAAAAATAGTTTAAAAGTTTAATTACTTAATTTTAATAAAATAAATAATTTTAATTATTATTTTAAATATATAAACTATTAGTTTTATTTTACGTTTTATTAATATTATATTTTTTATTTTTAGTTTTTTTAAATTTTTTAAAATATTTTAAAAAGTTTTATTTTTATTTTTATTTATTATATTATTATTTTAAAATAATTTAAATAATTTAAAAAAACTAAATTTTAAATATAAAATAATTTTTATTTAATATAATTTTAATAATTATTTTTATATTTTAATATTTTAATACTTTTAATTATATTTAGCATAATATTTTAAATAAAACTATAAATATTTTATAGTTTATTTACTTTTAAATTTAGTATAACTAAAAATACTCTAAATATTAAAATAATAATAATATAAATAAAGCTAAAATTAGTAAAAATAATATTAAATTAATATAAAAAAAATAGTATAGCTATAACTAATATATTAATTTAAGCATTTTTAAATTTATATATTTTTTTAGCTAATTTTTTACTTAATCTATTTTTTTAACTTTATATACTTATTATTTATTTACAATTTTTATAATAATTACTTATATTTACTTTTTTTAATTTAATTATATAGTTATAAATTAATTAAAAAAAATAAAAAAATTTAATTAGTAAAATAAAAAATATATATTTTAATTATAATAATAATAATCTAAAATTGCTAATAAATACTTTATATTTATAAATTAATTTTTATGTTTCTATAAAAATATTAAATTCTATTAATAAAATTAATATTTTTAAATTTTATATATTATATTTATTTTATAATAAAACTTTATATATATAACAATATAAATTTATTATAATAGCTAAAATTTTAATATTTTTTTTAAAATAAACAACTTTAATTATTATTAAAAAATTATATATATTTTTAATATTAAAATAATTTTTAATATAAAGATAAAAAATAAGTAATTTTTGTTTTTAATATTTAAGCTATTTAATAAATTATATTTATTAATATTACTTTTTTTTTAATTTTAATTTTGTTTTTTAATATTAATAATATTTATAATATTTAATTACTTATAATATTTATTAATTTTTAGCTAATTTAAGCTTATAATTATAAATAATATTAGCTTTAAATAGCTATTTTATAACAATAATAATTTAAAATACTAATTTTTTTTAATTTTAATTTTAATTATTAAAAAGTTTTAAAAATTATTATAATTATTATATATAATTAAAAATTAAAAACTATAATAGTAGAGAAACTATAAGATAATATATAATATATAAAATATACTAATATAATTTAAATAAAATATTTTTAAAATTTGAAACTAAATTATTTATTTAATTTTATTTTTTTACTTTTAATAAGATTATATATTTATATTTAGTTTTTGTTTATAAAATAATTTAATAATATTTATATTATATTTATAATAATAAAAACTAAATATATATATATAATAGCTAATAAAAATATATATAATAGCTAATAAAAATATTATTATTTAATTATTAATGATTTAAAATTAGTTTTTCTTACTATAATTCTAAATATATTATTTTAAACTTTAAGTTTTAAATTTTAAAATTATATAAAACTAAATAAATTAAATTGCTAAAAAGTAAAATAAAATAAATAAATAGAAATTTAAACATATTAATTTTAGAAAAAATAACTTTAAAAATAATATAATAATTAATAAAGCTAATAAATTTTATTAAAATAAAGATAAAATATAAAAATAAATTTAAAAAGTTAAAGTATAAAATATAACTTACTTTTAAGTTAAAAAAATAAAATTTTATTCTTATACTTATTTTATTTTATGTTATTTATATTATTTTTTTATTAAATTAATTATAAATATAATTATATTATTAACTTTAGTAGCTTTAAAATATTATAGTTACTTAGATTATATTTTTTTAAAACATAAGTTAAAAATTTATAATACTATATTTTAATTTAAATTTATTTTTTAGCTTTAGTATTTAGTTTTTTAATATTATATTAATTAATTATAATTTTAATTAATTTTAAATTATTAAGTAATTATATTTTAAAATATTTTTAGTTTTATTTTATAATTACATATTATAAATTTTAATTAAAACTTTTACTATAATTAATATATTTACTTCTATTTAGCTATAATAATAATAATAAACTTTTACTTTTTAATAAGTAAAATTTTAGTTATTTAAAAAAAATTAATAATATATATATATATTTAAAATAGCAGTATTTTAATAAGCTGAAATTTTTAGCTTATAATATTAATATTTTTTAATAAACTATTTAATTTATAATAAAAATTAATAGTTTAAAAATCTAATATAATTTATTTTACTAAATTACTTTAAAACTATATAAAACATAATTTTAATATATTAATTTATAAATTACAATATATATATTAATAAGTAAAAAAATATTTAATTAGAAAATTTCAATTTCTAATTAATTTTTAAATATATTAAAGTGCTTATAAATATTTTTTTTAATTACCTTATTTAAATTTAATATATAAAACTTTATTTAAATTATTATTTTAAAAATTAATACTTATAACTAAAATGCTACAATATGTTTAAAAAAATAAAATAGTTAGTAATATTAAATAATTGTATTTTTATCAAATTTTATTATTTAAAGATTATACTTTTTTTATTAATAAATTTATATAAGTATATTTTTTTCTATTTATTTTAGCTTAAAAAATTAAATATATTAATACTATTTTAATAAAATTATTAGCTATTAAAATATACTAAACTTAATTTTTGTAATTAACTTAAATTAAAAGAAATAATTTAGATAATATTTTTTCATAATAGCTGGATACTAAGATTAAAACTTACTTATTTGAGGATTCTATTATTTTTTATAAAATGATCTGTTAAATAACTGTAATAAATAGTAGTTTATAGATAAATTTAAGTTATGTTTAAAATTTATTTTTAATTTAAAAAATAATACAGCTTTTAATATTACTATATTAAGGATTATTATTTATTTTATATAAATTATTTTTTCAAGATTTAGTAAATAGTTTTAACTAACTAAATTCTTAGCTTCAGGTTATTTTCACCACAAATTTATTTCAAACACTTGATCTCTTTCTATAGCTCTAGCAAATAACTATTGTTAAAGCAATACTACCCAATTGTGAAAAACTTGGAGGAATTGATAATTTATTAAGATATTTATTTAAAAATAAATACATATTAAATTAAGTACATTCCACCTATGCTACAAATTACCATCAAAAATAACTTCAATTATTATAAATGTAATTTGGTAAACATATATTTATTGAAATTAGTTAAGAAAAAAATGGTATAGCTTAATTGAATAAGCAGAAAAACCCATGAATTATTTTATAGTCTTAAGACGATCCTTACCCAGATTAATTTTAGTTTGAACTGAGTTAGCGTTCTTGTTGATATTATCCAATTTCGAATTTTGAATATCAAGTTCGGAAGACATAGCTAAAGACATATCTTTAAGACGACCTAAGGTGGAAGATACGATATCCAAATTGCTATCGATCTCCTGTTCCATCTTCATACCTTCCTCATCCTCTTCAAAGTTATACTGGGAATTGTTACTAGTGTTGGTGCTGTTAGTAGGAGCCAGATTTTTGTTGCTTAAAGCGTTGTTAACCCTGTGCTGCACTTCATAGTTAGTTTTACGTAATTCATCTTCACGTGCGATGTAATCGGCATGTTCCTTCTTCAAGTTGTCAATCTTTTCCTGTTCTCTCTTCTCATTCTTAAATGGGTTTTTAAAGGAGAATACTGAGAACATAGATTTGTTTATAGTTTTTAGTTCAGAAGCTTTATCTAAAGCGCGGTCCGCTTGTCTCTCAGCAAGTTCCATCTGACGTTCGATAGAATTAATCTTTTCTTTAAATAATAAATTAAAAACTTAATCTTTATATAAATTTTGGTACCTGATTGGTTTCCTAATTTAGATAAGGTGTTGGAAGCCATAGTTTCGGATTCAGTTATTTTTGAAACGGCAACACGGGTGGAAGCTAATGTATCTTGTTTCACTCCGCGTATTTGCGATTTTAAAGCTTCAATATCGTCGTCCTCTTTCTGTGCATCATAATCAGTATTGTTGTTGTTCATACTGTCCTTATAGTTGCGGTAACTGTCCATCTCGAAATTTAATCTGTTCAAGTTTAGGAAACTCTAAACGAATCTGATTCCAGCTTTATACCTCCGCTAAACTGTAAATGTGAGGGGAAATTTTAATCCAATTAATTAAAGCTTCTTTCCTGCCCAATTAAGTTTCTTTATAAAAATACAAACTACCCGTTAACCCGTTCATTTTATTGAAAACCTCCAACTCTTGTATACTTATAACGTGAATATACATATATTTGCCGTGTTATCAAGCTGAAATATAAAAGATCATACCTTACAGTAACAAGCATGTATAATTCCTATTGAGATAATGTTTATAGCTACTAAGCACTCCAAATTATTTATTAAACCCGATTAAATTTAAAAATATAGTATGTGGGAGGTTGATCAAATTTCTCAAAATTAAAAAGTATATTTAGTTTCTCTTCCACCCCCCCTAAACCACTGTAGTGGTCAATAAAAAAAAAGTATATTTAGTTTACTTACAACTATTTCTCCTTAAATGGTTGCCCGTTTTTGACCTCAATTTTCCGTCATAAAAGATTCCGATTTTCTGGAATTGTCAATATAAACTTAAATAGAAGCAATTATATTATTTTCAAAAACATGAAAATACAATAGAAGAAATTAAATACTTACTGGTTTTTGACCAATACTTACTTAAATTTAAAACTCTGAATATCAAAATCTTAGTACGGAAAATTAGTACCAAAGTTAAACAGCTAAATTGCAATTTATTTTATATTGTTTGAAAATGTTGGATAATATTTGTAAAAAAGCATTCAACCAGGGGTTTTTTTACCAATATCCGACTAATTTACATCTCCTCGATGGTAGTATAGTATTAATACGTACTTTAAAATGTTTCATACTTAATCACAACGCACTTTTAAACATATATCTGTTATATAAAGATAGCCTTCTATGCTAGCAATTGTAGTGTACAAAAAAACCAGCCACCGAATAAAATATAACATCGAACTTATATTTAATGAAATAATATAAATTATACACTTGAATTTTAATTTAAGGTAAAAATTCCGAGTATACAATTATTTATGTAACAAAAATTAAAAATTTTGCTTATATTAAAGTATATTATTACTACTTATGTTCAAACAATTAATTGATAAAACTAATTACTACACCAACATTTTCAACTACTTGATATGGGAGCTTCTGGAATGAATCGCTAAGAAACATATAGTTAAAGTAAACCATAAGCTAATATCAAATATATCAATTCTTAGTCTTCAATCGATGTTCATAAAAGTATACCTCACCTACACGATGTTATAGTTCAAGGTAAACACTAAAAGAACGTATATGTTTAATTTTTAATACAATTTTATAGAACATCTAAGAAGACTTTGCAAATCCATAAATAGTTAATTAAAAACGACTTAATTTTTTTGCTACTTATACACTTAGAAAACTTTGGTTTAGAAATAGCAATTAAAATTACTTTTATTTTGATTAATGTACTTCTATACTTATAAAGTGGTTACCAAAATCTTTGTAAATTAAATACATTTCCAATTAAAGTATAAACTAAAAACGATTGAAGGATTGAGTAACAAACTCGAGATTATAGCTGTACAGTTCCATAGGCATTATTTTATAAAATAAATCTGTTAAAAATTTCTAAATAGCTATGAAAATAGAAAATTAACATGTTTTATTTAATAATAATAGTTTTATTGTTTTTCTAGTATATCTATTTCTCCATTTTTCTTTGGCTTTGGATACTTTTACATCCTTTCAAGTAATGTTTTTATATAATTTTTATAATTTTATGTCCTATAAATATTTTTTATTTTATATCCAAAAGTTTCTGCTTAATAACTAATCAAAAAATCTAGTAATAGAAGTTATTTTTATAGCATATGTGCTTTTATTATCATTTTTTGTTATTTTTTTGCCAACTACAAAAATTCATTGGCTAACAGAAAATATGCAATAAAAAAATTAGCTTTAGAAGTACTGGTACATTTTGAGAATATGTTAATTATAATGTTGTTTAACATATCTCTATTATAATAGCTGCTGAGTAACTTTTAGATAAAATATAACTTTAAAACAACAGTAATCTACTTAAAAAAAGAAATATTTAAACATTAGACAAATTAAGGAGTATATATCTAAAATCTTACTATGTATCTAAAGTAATTTACTATATTAAGCTTTGTTATAAATATATTTTAATAATATATAACTATTTTTAATAAGGATATAGAAATATTAAATAATTATTATAAAGTAAATTTAATCAGATATTTAAGACTTTTTAATAATAATAAAATTAGTAGTTAGTTATAAATAGCATTAGCATTAATTATTATTTTATCTAATTTACAATTTTAAAAAAAGAAATATCTTATTTATTTAATTTAAAATAAACTATATCTTATATAAATATAAACAAAGTATAAAATGCTACTATTTTAAATATACTATTATTTTTTAGTATTATTTTTATAAATTTTAAATATATAATATATTAATAAGAAAATTGATATAAATAATGCTTATAGTATACTATTATAAGAAAATATAACAACTTTTTCAACTTTTTAAGCCTTGAATTTAAATAAAACATATAAGTTAATAAGGTTAATAAGTAGCTAATACATTCTAAAACTTTTGGTAAATATAGTAAAAAAAGGCTACTTTTAAAATAAAAATTAAGTAGTTAATAAATATATTTTTATTTTTTAAAGTAGCTAATAATATACTACTAATATAATATAATATAATTTTAAAAACTTAGCTATATAATTTTTAAAAAT
Organism: Capillidium rhysosporum; assembly: GCA_037055185.1. NCBI lineage: Eukaryota > Fungi > Entomophthoromycota > Entomophthoromycetes > Entomophthorales > Capillidiaceae > Capillidium > Capillidium rhysosporum. Next base: position 14,278 of record JAWQFY010000738.1, on the reverse strand, counting down.
ATATTACTAAAATTATATTATAAATGTATACTAAAATATTAATAAAATATTAATATATTAATAATATACTAATTTATTTAAAAAATATATAGTAAAATAACTTATATTAAAATTATTATACAGGTTTAACAGTAGATAAATAAGCTAAAAGCTATAAAAATTACTATAATTAAATAAATATTAAGAAATTATACCATATAATAATATAATTATAGCTAAAACTACTTAAAAAAAAGGCTTAATATATTAAATATTTAACTTTTACTTTTAAAGCTATATTTTAAAATAAATAAATATAAAATATATATTTATTATAAAGAATATTTATAAAATTTGATATAAAAAGTAATTAAATAGCTTTAATAATAATATAAATTTATTTTAAAATTAATAAATAATTATAGTATAATAATTACTTAGATTATAAGTTTTTAAAAATAAGCTAATTATAATCTAAGCAAAGTATTAAGCTTATATTTTAATACTATAAAAAATTAGTTTAAAAGCTAAATTTTAAGCTATAAATAAAAAAATTTATACTTAAAACTATAAATAGTAACTATATAGCTAATTATAGCTTATTTAAATATAAAACTAAAAAAATTGACTTTTAAAGTTATGTTTTAAATATGTGTAAATATAAAATACTTTTAAGATTTATTTTATAAATATAAAAGCTTATATTTAATTTATATAAATAATAAATTTAATATTAGCACTTTTATAATATAGCTGCAAATATATAGTTTTACTTAATTAGTTTTATTTTAAGTTATTTTAAAAAGTTTTTTAAAAATTATTTAGCTATTATAATATATAACTTTATATATATTATAAAATTGCTACTTTTATTACTACTATAATTATTAAAAAAATATTAAATATTATATTTATACATTTAAAAAATTAATATTTAGCTTTTATTTTAACTTATATAGTAAGCTATTTATAATTTAATTTTTAACTTAATTAAAGTATATATAAATAGCTATATAGTCTTAATAAATTATTTTAGCTTATAGTTATAAATTTAAATATTTATAGCTTATATTTAAAAATAAGAAAATATTTTTAATATAAATAATTACTCTTTTTTAAAATAAAATAAAATATTATAAATATAATAATAGTATAACAAATTTATTAAAAAATTAAATATATATTATTTAAAAATATTATATTATTTATATATTTATATATAACTTAAAATTTATTTTTAACTTTATAAATTTAGATTATTAAAATTAAAAGTTAAAATATTAAATAATATTTATAAATTTAATACTTTTTACCTATTATTATTATAATTAGTTATTAGCTAGTTATAAAAAAGCATTAAAAAAATATTTTTAGCAAAATAAAAAATTTAAATAGTAAAAATACTTAGTATTAATAAAAATTAATAAATTATAGTATTTTTTTAATAAAATACACTGCTATATTTTTAATAATAAATATAAAAATAGATAAAAAAAAATTATTTAATAAATTTTTAAATATAATACATATATAAATCTTAAACTTTAATTAATAAATAAATTATTTAATAGCTTTTTATTTTAATATTATAGATCAATAATTTTAATTAATTTTTTTATACTTTTAGTAAATATATATATATATATTAAGCTAAAAAGGCTAAAAATGTTAAATAAATTAAAAACTATTTTATTTTTATTTATTTTAAGCTAAAAAACTCTAAATATATAACTAAAATATATAACTTTTATTAATTAGTTTTAATTACTAAAATAGTTTAAATTTAAGATTTAAACATTAATTATTTTTTTATTTTATATAATTAAAATTTATATTAAAATTATTGTTAACTCTTATTAAGCTGATAATTTAAAAAAAATTATATTAATTTTATTATATATTTAATTTAAAAACTAGTATTTTAATTAATTATAAGCTTAAGTTAAAAAAAAGTATTTTAATTATTTAATATATATAAAATAATTAATAGTATATTAGCAACTTATTTATAAAAGTAGCAAGTATTTTTTAAAAATAAAATAAGTAAGCTTATATTAGATTATTACATTAAAAATAAACTAAAATACTAGCAATTTATTTAAAAAATAATATATTATTATATTAATAATAAAATAATTATATTTTGCAATATTTTAAATAAAAGCTTACATAAATAATAATTATTATTATGTTAGTAAAAAATTTTAATTAAAAGCTAATATAAATTGCAAAACTATATTAATATACTTTTTAATAAAATAATTCTAAATAAGAAAATTATTATCTTTCTTAATTTTATAATAATATTAAAAATAATATTAATATAAAGTTAGAATAATAGATATTTAAGTTTAAAATACTAACTAAAATATTATAATTTTAATATAACTAAGTAAATAGCTTATAAAAAATATTTAAACTAATTATAATTCTTATTTAATTTATTTTTATTAATTTTAATATTTAAATATTTTATTATAACTTTTTTTAAAATATATACAGTTATTTTTATATATTTTATTAAAGTTTTAACCTATAGTTTAAATTAATTTAAAAATTTTGTAATTTTATATTTAATATTTAGTTAACTAACTTTAATTAAACTAAGCTTTTTAATATAAATTATAAAATTATATTTTAAATGTAAGCTAATATTAAAATTTAGTACAATGTTTTTACTATAATTTTTCCTTTATAATTAAAATTATAACCAGTAATAAAAAGTAACTTTTTATTACCTTCTATATATTTATTATAAGAAAGAAATATACACTTTTATATAAATTTAAAGTATATGTTATATTTATACTTATTTTATATATTTTGCATTAATAGTTTATAATAAAATTTGAATTACTATCTTATAAAATATTTATAATACCAGTTTATATTTAATATTATATAATAAGTTTAATTTAGTATTAAATTATAATATTAACAATACTTAAATATATTAAAATTCAAAATAAAATATGTAATTAAACTATTTTAGCTTATAACTTTATAAATTTGCATTTTCAAAAGCAGCATTAAGCACTTTATTTTAAATAATAGTATAAAAAGTTAGATAACTTAAATTTTAGCTTAGTAGTGTTTTAGATATTGATGTCCAAATATATATATAACAGATTACTGTCAACACTATAAAACATTTAAGATAGCCTAAAATAGATATTTTATCTTCTTACTTTTATAAACTGTATATATTTTAGTATAGCTATTATACTTATAGTTGACATCTTAAGTTATATATAAGGTATAGCAAATATTTATTTTACCAATTCTAATTTTATTATAGTACTTAATTGTATGCCTTCAGTTTTATACTTATACCTTACTCTTAATATACATTATTAACTATTATAGAAAAAAATCAATAAATGGAACTATATGTCTATTAAAAGTGAAATTTTAATAAAATGGTAGAATATAATAATTTGAAATAGTAGATTTAAGTAAACTTGGCTATAGTTAAACTATTTATTGTAACTATATATAATCATATCTTTCAAATATAGAATTTACAAGTTTAATTTAATACATACCTAACAAAGTTAAAAATAGTATTTGATTTAGTTTTACATAGGATGATATTATTACTAACAGTTAAAATATTGATTTACCTTTATAAAGTTAGAATTTCTATTTTAGTTAAGACTTATTAATCAGAGTCACTAAATAACATGTACAATACTTTGTAAATTTTCAACAAGAGCAGTTGAAATAATTAAAGACGAATATTTAATCTTATAAAAAGGCAACTATATTTTATGGCTCTATTGGTGTTAATTAAAATGGTTGAGAAGCAAATCACAATCTCGCCCAGGAACAGGACTGGCAACTAAATCCAGAGTAGATAATTTCATAAATGTGTGGGAAATAATAGAACTTGTTTTAATAATCAACATAATTATGTTTAACTTTACCGATTTTCTCTTCAGCAAGTTTACGCTTTTTAAGTTTTGGCTTGGTAGTATCTTCAACTAAAATTGGTCCAAAAGTAGTTTTGGATTGATGTGGTAAAAAAAGACCCACATAAGGAACAACTTCCCAATGAATCGTAAAATTTATGTGATTACCAGCTATGGTTGGAGTTATATCTGATAAAGCGTATTTCAATTTACGATTCGTAAACTTGATAGTTGATTTCTTAACGCTTTTAACAATCTGATCCCAAACTACTACCTGATTACGAGTATAGTTAGCATTGCTATACTCAGCAACTGCATAAACAAATACTTGTTTAGTATTCCAATGGAACAATGGACTTAAATCTAAATTTATGAATAACTATTAGTTGAAGAAAGAAAATTACCAGCTTCAACACTTATCCTTGGCATAACAAACTGTGAGGCAGGATAATGATAATCTTGATACATATTAGCATATCTTCCCTTCATTCTATAACAATATTAGCTAGGTATAAAATAAGAATCTTTTAAATTTACATCTTAACATCGGTTATATTAACTTTAGCATCTGCATCTAAGCTAAAGCGAAAGGATGATAGAGCAATAAATGCTAATAGAAATCCGGATACCGTGAGAGCAAAGCTAAAGGTCTGAGAAATTCTATTAAAGAGAGTGTACATTCTGTAAAAGAAAGTATATAAAATTTTATTGTTTTTAAGAGCTATTTATTTTAAGATGACATAATAGTAATTAAGTCAAATAGTGTTCAAATTCTATTTGTAGCTACACTACTCTTATTTTTACCTTTAGTTACTCTAAAGGTGCTTTTTAGATGGCATAAATTTCCAATTAATCATACTTTTCTTGGTTTTAAATTTGTAAAAAAAGTATTAAATATAAACTAACATTGAATTATTAAAAAGCTATAGTGAAAATTCGATCACATTAAGTCTTTAGATAAATGTGACAGTTGCCTAAATTTTGGTTTTTTAAACTCTTAAATTAATTTTTTTAAATAAGTTTAATAATTTATTTTACATCTTTTAAAAAATTTAGCTTTTAAAGTATTCTGATATAAATGATTTTTTAACCTTTACTTTTTATTATATTTAAATATATAAAAATTCTAGTAATTAAAAGAATAATACATATATATAGGTAATTAGCTACTTTTAAAAGTAGCTGAATAGCAATATAGCTATTAAAAATAATTATATTACCTAAAGCTAATTTATTTTAATAAACTTTAAAACAACTAAAGTTAGAATTAAGTCATAAATATTACTAACTTAAATAGGTATATCATTAATAAAATTATGATAATTTTTTGTATATAAATACTTTAAATTATTATTAAAATAATTATAATTATTATAAAACTTTAAATATAATTAACTTAAGTTATTATTAAGCTTAAGTAACTTAAGTCTCTATTTTATATTTAAGCTACTTAAATTAAATTTAGTAATCTATTAAAGATTAAAATTGTAAATTTTTAGTAAGTATTATTATAGCTATTAATTAAATAATATTTATTAATAAAAACTTTTATTTAAATAACTAAATAAACTTAAAGCTAAAAATTAGCTTAAATAAGCCTATATATACTTTATATTATTATATTAAATAGCATATATAATTACTTATTAAAATATAGTATTTAACTAAAACTATTTAATAAGATTATATATTTATATTCTAGGCTATTGTTTTTATTAAAAAAATTATTATATATTATATTATTTAGTATATAGCTTTAAATTTTTTATTTTTTATTTTTTATTTTTTATTTTTTATTTTTTATTAAAATTATAATATATATAACAATATATAATAAAAATTATTAAATAATATTTTTTATTTTTATTTAAAAAGCTTTTATATTTAAATAATAGATTATATAATTTAAATTACTTATTTGCTTTACTTTTTTTATTATTAGTATATTATTTTATATAGCTTTAAGCTATATATTTAGTATTATTATTATTTAAAATACTTTTACTACTTATTTAATAATTTTAGTACTTAATTTTTTTAGTTTAAAATTAAATTATTTTTAAATATTTAATCCTTTTATATTCATCTTTTAATTTATAATATTTTTTTTTAATTTAATAACTATTATTTACTAATAACTTATATATTTTTTATTATTACTTATATTTTAATATAGTAATTTTTTAAAAGTTGTAAAATATAAAAATAAATTTCAAAAAAGGTATAAAATAATTAATTTAATAATTATAATTATATAAATTAAATAAACTAGTTAATTTAATTTTATATATTAAGCTTTTATTAAAAAAATATTTTTACTAATTAATAAAATAATTTACTTTAAATCTAATTACATTAATAAAAAGATAAAATTATAATACTAATAGTAATATAAAGAATTTATAGCTATTTTTTATTAAAAAAATTATAAAATCTAAATTTAAAAGCTAATAAATTTTGTAATAATAAACATATATATAATTTTTTTAGCTTTATTATAAATTTTGATAATATATATAATTAATAAATTTTAAAATCTTTATTTTAACTTTAAAAAATATAATTTATTATTATTTAATATTATTTAGTTAAAGTAAATTTACTTATTTTTAATTTAAATATAATTTAAAATTTAAAATATTTTTTCTATTTTACTAATAATATAATTTTTTTATAATATATATATATTTATTTATCTACTAATATTATTTAATAAAAATTATAAAATATATCAAGTAGTTATAAAATATAAGAAAAAGTTTTTTTAATTTACTATTTATAGTTATAATAATAAATATATATATATATTTATTATAATTACTTTTATTTTTTAATATTTAAAAAAAAAATAATTTAAATTAAATTTTAGCTAATTAATTTTTATTTTTAGTTTAATTATAGTTTATATTTTTTTAAATTTTTATTTTATATTTTCTATTTATTTTATAACTTTATACTTTTAATTTTTAATTTTATTTTAGATAAATTTTAATTAAAGCTTAAGATTTTTTGCATTTTTTATTTAAATTTAAATTTAAATTTTATTATTATTTTAATTTATTAGTTTTACTAATAATTTAACTAATAGTATTTATTATTTTAACTTTTAAATTATTAAATAATAACTAATAGTATTTATTTATTTTATTAATTACTTAAAAATGCTATTATTAATTTAATTTATATTTAAATGTCTAATTTTAATAAGTAATAAAAAAATTTACTATTATATTTTAAAAATATTATTAAATAAAAACTTATTATAAATTTATTATATACATTTAACTTATTTTATAATTTATAACAAATTTTATTAAAATATAAAAGTATTATAAATAAGCTATTAGTTTATATAATTATAAAGCTAGATTTTAAATTTATATTTTTAATAATTTTATAGCTTAAAGCAATATTATATATTTATATTTTTTTAAAAGCTATATATTTTTTAATAATAGATATTTTTATATATTTTATATTACTATTTTTACTTTTAAATATATTTTATTTTATATTTTAAAATTCATTTTATATTTTATTTATTTACTTTAATTTTATTATTATTATTTTCTTTTATTATAATAATTTAACTTAAATAAAACTTTAATATTTATTAAAAATTTTATTAATATTTATATTTAATATATATTATTATTATATTATATATTTATAATATAATTTTTCTTATTAAATAATTTAAAAACTATTTACTATTTTTTATTAACTATTTTTTTAAAATTAAATTTAGTTTTTATTATTTTTATTTATTTATACCATTTAAATAAAGTATATTAACTAATTTTTTAGCTTATTAAAAATAGTTATATAAAATATTTTATTATTATATATAAATAAGTAACTTTTAGGCTAATATTAAAATAATATATAATATAGTAAATATAAAGTTTAAATTTAGCTTAAAATAAATAAATAGTTATTTAATTATTACAAATTTATTTAGCTAATAATATAATATTATACTATTAAATATAATTTATATTATAAATTTTTTATAATTTTATAGTATTTTTAAATTAAGCTTAATTTTAATTTATTTATTAAGTGTATTTGAAAATCTAATTAAATTTAAAAAATAATAATAATAAAAGTTTACTTTTTATTAAAAAATGCTAACTTTTATATTTTAATAAAGTTTTTTTTTCATTATTATATTTAACTTTTATTTAAAATATTTTTAAAATATAAATACTATAATTAGCTTAATGCTAAAATATAATATTTAACTACTTATTATAATTTAATATTAATAACTTTTACTACTATTTATCTTTACTTTTTAATATATTTTACTTTTACAGCTAATAAAAATCCATCTTTTTAATAATTAAGCTTTTTATTATTATTAGTTAATTTATATCTCAAAAATACTAGATTTTATTTATTTTTATTATTTATATATATATTATTTACTAATAATTAACAACTTGGCAATCTTTACTAACTAATACAAAGTTTTAAATAAATATGTTTTCTATATTAGTTATATTTAAGTTTGCTAATCTTTGAAAAGCTAATATTTACAAACCTGTTTTCATAATATTATATTATGTTAAAATAATTCATAACTTTTATATTGTATATATACTTATGGATTTTAGTTTTTTACAATATTACTAATATATTAAATTAGCTGAAAATCTTTTTAAACTATTATATAAATATCCAACTTATATTTACTATTTAAAAAAAAATCTATATTTAATTAAGCTTTTTTAATTATTTTATAGGTAACTATTATAACTTTTTATATAATAGCTTCTTGTAAACCAATATATTTTTGATAATGGCTCTTTTTTAAATATACTAACAAAATAAAATAATTTGACTTTAATAAATAAAAATAAAATTTAAAGAATATATAGCTTATAAAGTTAAATTTGATTATTTTTTAGATAACAAAATTTAGTTTTAAATGTCAAATTAAGCTTAAGTAAATATTCAGATATCAATATAGTAACTATTAAAGATAAACGAAAATAAAACATACCATTAATATTGTAGAAAATTTTAAACCAATATGAATACTTTAAATACTAAAAAGTTACCAAGCTTTTAATCAATCTCTATGTCTTGCAACCAAAAGATATCACAAAAATTAGAAAGTTGTGGCTAAATAACAATCTTTATTTATAAAATTAATCTATTAATATGATATAAAATACCCAATATCTTTATAAATTATTTTATAGAATTCAGTTTATAGCCTTTTTTAAAAACTGGAAATTCAGAACAGGATGGACTAAATTTATACCCTTTAAAAAGCAGTTATTTACTAGCAAAAAATCGATGTACAGTATTATAAACCCCTAATTAAATTAAATTTCCTTTTATTATGACAATAAATAATAAATTTTTATACTCAAAATTTAGTATACATAAATCTTAACTATTTAGATTGTTAAGCCAGTCTAATAATTTATCGCCATTTAACAACAGAAATTCTACATCATACTGTAGAAATTTGGTTTCATAATTAAGCTTACCAGTAGAAACTAAAACTAATAAAATCTTTTAGTTACTTTATTTACTAAATGTATAAAACTACTTACTGTAAACCTCCTTTCCACCAGCTATCCTATACTTTTTCAAAATTTCTATTAATATTGGTAAAGTATGTTCTCTATTCCAACCCCTTATAGTTTTTCCCTAAAAAATAGATGTTATTAAGTATTAGTAAAAAAAACATCATGATTTTAAAAAGAGTTAATTACATTAGTTTCATCAATAAGATAGGGATTACAACCGATAAACTTGCTTTTGCACCAGAGATTGAAATACAATAAATTAAATTGTTGAAGGTTACAGTTAATTATATTAAGGTTGAGTAAAGTAAATACTAATTTAAGTATAAAAAATAGTTGGTATAATAAAAATATAAGATTTTTAAACGTTCTCTTCAACTTTGTGTATAGTGTTAAGCTTTTCGATTCCTTTAAAATTAAATAGCTGGTAACTTTAAGTCTATCAAAGTCCTTATTTACTTTAAATATCAAGCTTTTTTCCTTATATTTATCCTTATCGACCTTGAAATAATTCGTTTTTAACTCCAATACACATTTATAAAGTTGATAGTATATAGCTAGTATCTGTTGAAGATTTATAATATATAAACTTAATTTAATTATTGGTAGTACAAACAACAATATCCAATTTACTAAAAGTGTAAGTTGTATCAAAATACTACCATATATTATTAAATTAGTTGATTTTCGTATTAATTCTAAATTTATATTAAGTTTAGCCAAAACTTTCATAACTCTTCCTTTTCGAACTTGCAGACGATTAGAATAAAAATATATACTTGATGTAAAAGTTATTGGTATAAAATATTATATGGTAGTGATGTACTCTAAATTTAAAGCACGACTAAAACTACCTCTGATATAACCAACAAAGAAACTAAACTTGGATTGTTACAAAATAAATTTTCAACCATATAATACGAGTTTTTATTTAATTTATATTTAATCTCTTTACATTACTATATCTATATTTATTCCTATAACGGAAACTAATTTTTCGGTTTATTAATTAAAATCGAACTAGATTTTGCCAGAACTTTGGTTGATGTACTTAATTTTAGAGTACGTTAGTAAAATGTAATTAGGCCCTTATAAAATTAAATTATCATACTGAAAGTATAAACAAACAAACGATTTATTTGTTCTATATTATAGATATTTTAAAACATTTATTGCTTAGTATTCTATATAGTTTAAGTTAAATGTATACCATCAGCCTTAACTATAATATCTATTAGCAAACATCAACACACTGCAGCATTAAATCATTTACATATTTAAAATATAATACAGTTTGCAAATCATACAAAACTTTATAATAGTATTACTACAGATAATGGTATTCACTATTCTTAAGATATGGCTTTCATTGTTCTACAATATTGACACCCTACTTTTATTGAGTATCCGAACTTTTAAAGGACTGATCTCGGGTCATGTTTTTACCTACTCCTGATACTTTCATTTAGAATTACAAGTGGAGTAGTTTTAAAATCGGTGAAAAGCTCGGAATAATTTTTAAAATGAAAAGGTTATTGGATGTGTAACCAAGTTGGGTATCGCCTGAAAATATAGAGACTAGCTAAAATCAAAATAAACTTTTACAAGTTCACAACTTTAAGAAATGAGCAGACCAATGACTACCGCAGTGAAGCGCCTTATGACTGAATACAAAGGTAAAAAAATAGATAAAATCAAATTTTAAATTTATATTTTAGAGTTAACTTTAAACGCTCCAGAAGGAATTACTGCTGGTAATTCTTATTTATTTGTTTAAACTAACCCAAAAAGGCCCAATGTCTGAAGAAAACTTTTTTGAATGGGAAGCTCTTATTGCGTATTTTATTTTATTTTATTATTATTGATTATTATAGGGGGCCAGATGAAACACCGTTTGAAGGAGGCTTATTTCCAGCTATTTTAAGTTTCCCTAGAGATTACCCATTATCACCACCTACTATGAAATTTACTTGCCCAATGTTTCACCCAAATGGTAAAAACTTTTAGATTAGTTTTTTAATTATGTTTAGTTTATGAGAATGGTATGGTGTGCATCTCTATTTTACATGCACCTGGAGAAGATCCTAATCAATATGAATCTTCTTCCGAAAGGTGGTCGCCGGTCCAATCGGTCGAAAAGATTCTTCTTTCGGTTGTTTCAATGCTAGCTGGTAATATTAGATCTGTTAATATTTTATTAATAGAGTTAATTTAGAGCCAAATGATGAAAGTGGTGCTAATATCGACGCTTGTAAGGTTTGGCGTACTGATCGAGCAAAATACGATGAAATCGTTAGAAAGAACGTCTTAGAAACACTGGGTTTATAATATTCTTCACTAAATAACTTTAATTTTTAAATAATACTCTTTTAGTTAATCGATTAAATTTCTATATTCACTTTTATATTTTCTTTAATTTTTATATTGTTACTATAAATTAATGAAACTTGTAGAAAGTATATGAACTTATAAAAAATTCTTATATTAAATTATATAAATTCTCAAGTATGTATAAGTTACTTTATTGTACATAAATAAATATTTATACTAACATAGGCTGTAATTATTCGGTTAAACTAAATGTTACTTTAATTAGAATAATAAAATGTTAATATATATATTAAATATTACTATATCAAATTTCAATTTTATCTATGCTTTCACAATAAACTTATACGAAAAAGGAATATAAATGATTAAAATTAATGAAAGATAAAGAACTAATAGCACTCGGCTTTTCAATCTTTATAATTCATTTTAATGAAGTGTTTTAGAAAAACAGACATGTGAGATAATAGTTCTATAAGTTTTATTAAAATAAAATTGTTTATAATAATAGGATACAGCTTTCTATTCAGAATGAAAAGTTTGATGGCGCTTATTTTCTAAAAGTTCTCACTAATTTTAAAAGTTTACTTGGTTAGATGACGTATAGCCCAAATCTAACCAAAGCTAAAATTTAGTTTTTTGAAATTAATGTTTTTATAAATTTACCAAGCTATACATTTCAAATACACATCAAAATAACAACTTTCACAAAATGGTAATTCAGTAGCAAAGTTATTTGAGAACTAAACTTTGTTTAAATAGTCGATTATGGAATATAATGGTTCGGCCGTAGTTGCTATGGTTGGTAAAAATTGTGTAGCTATTGCTTCGGATAAACGCTTGGGACAACGTAACATGACTATTGGTACTGACTTCAAAAAGGTTTTTAAAGTAAACAACACAACCTTAATTGGTTTAGCTGGATTAGCTACTGATGTCCAAACATTGTATTATTCTTGTAACTAAGCATTACTAATTCATACTAGGAGCGAACGATTTAGATTAAAAACCAATTTGTATAAACTTAAAGAAGAACGTGAAATAGAAGTTAAGAAATTCGCTCATTTAGTTTCTTCCACATTATACGAAAAGAGGTATTTTATTTTATTCGTGTTTTTTTAGCTTAAACAAAATTAGATTTGGACCTTATTTTGTAGAACCTGTTGTTGCTGGGTTAGACAAAAATAATAATCCTTACATTGCTTCAGCTGATCTTATCGGCTGTTTATGTGAACCAAAAGATTTTGTTGTTTCTGGTGTAGCTTCTGATGCGTTAAATGGTTTATGCGAAGCACTATGGGAAGAAGATATGGTAGCATTTAAATTTAGCTAGTACTGATTAACTATAGGGACCAAATGAACTATTTGAAACTATTTCACAAGTATTGCTTTCCGCATTGGATAGGGATTGCTTATCAGGTTGGGGTGCCGAAGTACATATACTGTAAGATTTTTATTTTAAACCATCTAATTAAAGTATAGTACGCCTGAGAAACATATTGTACGCCAGCTTAAAGCTAGAATGGTAATTTTTAATTTTAATCTGCGTATTAAACTAACATTTAATAAAATTTAGGACTGATTTATATTAAATTACTTACTGTCTTACACAATAAACTTTGAAAGAATTTAATATTAATAAACTATTAATAAATTATTATTCAAGTAACTACCCATAAATTAGACTTTATTATATGCTAACTACATCGCTTGAGCTAAAACTTTGATGTATTATAAATAGATAAGTTACTGTACTTTTTATTACAAAATTAACAAAGTTTACATAATTATAAATTTTAAATAGTTTTACATTAATTAAAAATTTTAAAATATAGTGAATATTCTAAGTCAACGTTATTTCAAATAATTATAATCTAAAATTGATTGTTGTCTAGCTTAAGAATTTTATCAGATAGTATGCTAAAAAATAATGCTTTAATAACTAAGTATTAATATAATAATATAAAAATAAAAAATTTAACTGGCTTGTAAAAACTATTGTAGCTGATATTAAATAGTTAATATATTTTTATAACTAATAATAATTATGAGAAAATTAAGTCTGGATATATATAATTTTGACTTATTATTATAACATTTAAAGCAAACTACCACTTTAGTAATCTTTATAACATTGTATAGTATATATAACTATAATAGATAGGTAAGTAATATTAAACCTCCTTCAAATAAAAAGTTATAAAATAAGACTAAGTATATAATATAGGTTAATATAAAAATACTATAACTATAATATACTAAAAATAATTATAGTAGTAGTAGGAATAGTATATTAGTCTTAAATAATATATATTAATTTAGCAATGCTATTAAATAAAAATTATATGCAATAAATAAGGTAAATACTTCTATAGTATTAGCTTAAAAGTAAAAATATTTAATAATAAAGTTAATAAGTTATAATGCTTAAAATTAGTTATAAATCTTAATAAAGCTTTAAAATAAAAATATATATCTTATATTAATATAATTAATTATTTTAAACAAAATATTTAA
>JAWQFY010000737.1:0-21722 GCA_037055185.1 Capillidium rhysosporum | reverse complement strand
TAAAATAATTTTAAAAATAAAATATAATAAATTACTATTATTAAAATTTATATATTTATAGTTAATTTTTTCTAAATTATTTAAAATATTAAAAAAATATATTTAAAATAAAAATATAATAAAATAAATAGTATAGTATAATAAAAAATATTTAAAATAATAAAGTAAAACTAGCTAATATAGTAACTTTATTTTTAATATATTTTAAAAAAGCTTTTATTATATAGTAGCTAAAAAAAATTAATTTATAATTATTTACAAAGTAATAGATTTTTTAAAATATAAAGATAGCTTAAATTAAATTAAAATATTAAATTAGTATTAACTTTAATTATTAATAAGCTTTTATTTTAGATTTATATTTTTTAAAAGGTTATAAATAAAGTAAATATAAAAATTTTAAAGATTAAAATAAAATAGAATTTATAATAATATATAGATAATAGTATACTTATTAAAAATTTATAATATAAATATATAAATAAATAGTTAGCTACTTTTTAAAGTAACTAATTTTAATTATAAAAATTAAATATATAAAAATTAAGTTAATAAAAAAATATTACTAATTATATTAAATTTACTAAATAGTTATATTAATAAAAATAAACTAATAATTATAAAAATTATAAATATTTATAGCTTATAATTATATATATATTAAGTATATATTTAAAAATAAAATTATATAATAGTATAATTATATAATCAATTTATAAATTAAGTAAAATATAAATATGTAACTTTTATATTATAATATATTATTAAAATAAATAAAATAAAAATTAGCTTAAAAACTTTATTTTTAAGCTAAAAGTATATTTTTTAAATATACTAACTATTTAAATAAAATTATATATATATATATATAGTTTTACTATATTAGAAAATATAAATCAAATAAGTATAATATTTTAATAGCAATATTGCTTACATATAAATAATATATATTAGTCTATTAACAATATAAATATTTATAATTATAAGCTATAAATATTAACTATATAAAAAATTATAATATATATATATTTAATAGTTTTAAAGTTATTTTTTTAAGCTATAAGTTAAAAATATAAAAATTATTTAAACTTTTAAAGCTTTAATTTAAAAGTATAAGATCTTATATTTAATATATATAATAAATTTAAAGCTAATATCTTTATAATATAGCTATAAAAATATAAATTTACTTAAATAATTTTGTTTTAAAATTAAAAAAAAATCATTTAAAGAACTATTAAGCTATTTTAATATATAGCTATATATTTTATACTATTATAATAATTAAAAATAAAATAAAATTAAATATAATATATTTAAAAAATACTAAAATAAGCTTATAAAAATTTTACTTTACTTTTTTATATAGTAGAAAAAAATATTAATAATTTATAAAATAATATTAACTATATTTAGATTTTACTTAATAAAGGTAATATTAGTAAAATTAATTTAAAAAAACTTATAAATAATTATAAAAATTTTTAGCTATAAACTAAAATATTTAATAAAGTATATTAGCTTATTATCTATAGTTAAAAGCTATAAAAAATAAACTTAAAAAAATATTTTAATATAAACAAACTTTTTTTAAATTATACTATTTATTTTTTTATAATTAAAAATATATTATATTTAATATTAATTAATTCATATATTAAAACTTTTTACTTTAATATTATAAATAAATTATAAAATTTTAAAAAAGCCAAATTTATATTAATATTTCAAATTTTAATATATTATATATCTTATTAATATAAATAAATTTTATTATTAAATGCAGTTAAATTTTAACTTTTTTTATAAGTTGTTTAAGCTAATAAAATAGAAAAATGCAAGTATTTTAATAAAAATTAGAGTTTAAAAAATAGTAGCTAAATAAAAATAATTTATATTAATTAGTTTTTATTAATATATAAATAATTAATTTAATTTATTATATAGTTTTTATATATAATTATTTTTGTATTTACTTTAATTTATTATACTTGCTAATAGTTTTTTTTTGTATAGGATTTTTATTAATGCTAGTTTTAATTTTTTATATTATTAAATCTAGTAAATTTAGGCTATTTTAGCTATATATTACTAAAGCTTAAGTTTTAGTTTTATAATATTTTAAAATTTTAGAAAAGTTTTTTATTTATTTTAGATTTAAAAAAATATTATTATATAAGTATAATGTAATAATAAACTAATTATATATTTTATATAAGGTTATTTAATTAAAATTACTAAAATAAGTCTATATAATCTAATAATTTATCCTAAATATATATATTTAGTTATTAATTAATTTTATTAAATAGTTATATTTTATTTAATTTTTAAAATTAAAATCAGCTACTTTTAAAAGTAGCTAATTGCTTATTTTATTTAATTTAATAATATTTTAAGTAAGTAAATTTGATAACTGAAAATTATTTAGATAATTTTATATGTATATAGTTTTAGTATATCTAATATAAATTTAAATTATTAATATATTTTTATAAAAAATTAAAAAGTATAGTAAAAGTAATTTATAATTTATTTACTTATTTACAGTAAGTATATAAAGGTAAAAATTTAAAACCATTTCTCCTATAAACTATATCTTATTAAATAGGTGAAAACTTAATTTATTTGTAATTAAAAGAATATTCAAACTAAATTAGATTTAAAATCAAAAACTTTAAAAATTACATTTTTCTAAAATTTAATTGAAATATTTCTAAATTAAACAATAAAATAATACTATAGAAGATACACCAAAAATCAACCTATACTTAAACTTAAAGCATAAAAATTTAACAATAAATCTTGTTATTAGCTAGTCTGTAGCTAATATTTAAAAAATAATTACTCTATACTAGTATAAAATTATATATATAATAATTTACCATTTATAAATTTAAAAAAATATAGAGATAAAACTTTGTAAGCTGTAAAAAGTTAATCTAAAAAGTAGTACCTAATCTTTTATCTAATTTTTATATTTAGTTGTACAAAGTTGAACATTTCATAATCAAATTCTATTTGATCTCTTAGTTTTAAACACTAGTACATAATGGTACAAACGAAATAATATATACCTTGCTCTACTATTGAAATACTCCTTAGCCACTTGACTTTGTTTGAGTGGTGGCTCAACAATCATCTAAGCTGATTGTTTCATTAAACGGCATCAAAAGCCTTACAATGAACCTTATAAGAATATGAGTTTGCTAACTGTTGATATAAAAATAGATTAGATTTCTCATTATCTTAAAATCAATAACGTTTAAATTTTAAAAGGTTAAATAAAGGGTAAAAACTATAATGGTTTTTTTTACCTTTTACAAAGTTGGTATCAGGTAAAAGAATCATTATATGTTATTTAAAAGTATAACAAAACGATAAACTACTTTTGATAAAAGATAATAACCGTTTAAACTGATATAGATACAAATGTGTACTGTATCTGATATCTTATCATGACTAATTGTCATAATGAATCGTCTAAGGTTCGAAGTTTGATAAATTTTGATGTTAAACTCTAGGACTTTTAAAGCCAAGAATAACTAAATCAATCGTAAAAATAAAGTTTATGACGTAGACGTGCATGTGCTTTTGAAACTAGCTAGTTATTTTACCATTTTGCCAAAAATGGTGCTGGTTTAAAGGACAAAGTAGACAGCACCACTACACTGGAACCTTCAAAAAGGGATGCAGAAGAAGCACCCGAAGTTAGTCGGTAGCTGTTGGTCAAGTTTCAACTAAAGTTTAAAACCGATTTTGTAGCAGTGATTTGGATTACTAACAGTAGAAAAGAAAGTGCGAGTTAAACTTTAAAATTTAACCAATTAGGAAACTAGTTTGTAAAAGTTTGAATATAAAAGGAAAGATTCACCTTGTAAACTTGTACAAATTGGAAGTAGGTGACTGATTAAAAATCATCATTTGATTGCACAAATTAATCTATTTAGTTAATGGAAACTTAATTAGGAGAGTAAATTGTAAACGTATATAAGTGGGTTGGAACGACTCGGTTCAAACTTTTAAAATCAACATCAACTTTAGAATATATGCCACAGACATTAGCTGCGTTGCGTTCTAAGTACCGCGAGAACAAAAAGAATTTACTGGTTGCTAACCGTGGTGTAAGATAACTTTTTTATGAATTTGGTTAACATTATCTAAATCTATATAGGAAATCGCTACCCGTATTTTTAGAACAGCGCATGAACTTTTCTTACATACCGTAGCTATCTTCAGTCACGAAGATAGGTTAAATATCCATCGTTACAAGGTAAATTGTAGTTTTTAATTAGTTTTATATTAAAATTGTACGGTAGGCTGATCAAGCTTATCAAATTGGTGAAAGAGGGCAGTTCACACCGGTAGGTGCCTATCTAGCAATCGATGAGATTATAAAGATAGCTAAAGAGCACGACGTACACCTTATCCACCCTGGGTACGGTTTCCTAAGTGAGAACGCTACCTTTGCTCGTAAAGTAGAGGAAGCCGGTATTGCGTTCGTAGGTCCTACCCCTGAAGCTATCGAAAGTTTAGGGGATAAGACTGCTGCTCGTAAGATAGCTGCTGAATGCGGTGTACCTACCGTACCTGGTACACCAGGTCCTATATCCACCATTGAAGAGATCGAAACTTTCGTACAGGAGCACGGATTCCCTATCATCATCAAGGCCGCTATGGGTGGTGGTGGTAGAGGTATGCGTGTAGTTCGTGAAACGAAGGAGTTGAAAGACTCCTTCGAACGTGCCCAATCCGAAGCTTTAGCCGCTTTCGGTGACGGTACCGTATTCGTTGAACGCTTCCTTTACAGACCTAGACATATTGAGGTACAGCTGTTGGCTGATAATTACGGTAACGTAATTCACTTATTCGAACGTGACTGTTCAGTCCAACGTAGACACCAGAAAGTTGTAGAAGTAGCTCCTGCTCGTTTCTTAGAAGTAAGGATTAATGTAAAGTTTATTATTTAGCCATTTTATTTTATTTAGCCTGAGCAAAGAGAAGCTATTTTGAACGATGCCGTCAAATTAGCTAAACATGTTCACTACCGTAACGCCGGTACTGCTGAATTCTTAGTGGATGATAAAGGTCGCCATTACTTTATCGAAATTAACCCACGTATTCAAGTCGAACATACCATTACTGAAGAGATAACTGGTATCGATATCGTATCCGCTCAAATTCAAATCGCATCCGGTGCCAGTTTAGCTGACTTAGGTCTGACTCAAGACAAGATCCAACCACGTGGTTATGCTATCCAGTGTCGTGTTACTACCGAAGACCCTGAGAACGGGTTCCAACCCGATTCCGGTAAAATCGAAGTGTACCGTTCCGCTGGTGGTAACGGTGTACGTTTGGATGGTGGTATGGGTTATACCGGTGCGATTATCACCCCACATTACGACTCCCTACTAGTCAAAGTTACCTGTTCCGGTAATTCGTTCGAAGTAGCGCGCCGTAAGGTACTCCGTGCACTGATTGAGTTCCGTATTAGAGGTGTTAAAACTAACATCCCCTTCGTACAAAGATTACTGACTCATGACACCTTTGCCAATGCTACCGCTTGGACTACTATGATTGACGATACACCCGAACTATTCAAGCTGGTTATCTCTAAGAATCGTGCTCAGAAATTATTAACTTACTTAGGTGATCTTTGCGTCAATGGTAGTGGAATCAAAGGTCAGGTCGGTGAGCCTAAAAACTTACAGCCACTTATTAAGACTCCACTTGTCGATTCTTCTACTGGACAAACTATTAACGTAAATTCACCACCTACTCAAGGCTGGCGTAAGATCCTTTTGGAGCAAGGTCCCGAAGGATTCGCTAAAGCGGTACGTCAGCATAAAGGCGTGTTGATCACCGATACTACCTGGCGTGACGCTCACCAAAGTCTATTAGCTACCCGTGTACGTACCGTCGATATTGCTACTATTGCTCCTGATACTGCTCATGCCTTCCAAAACGCTTTTAGTTTGGAGATGTGGGGTGGTGCCACCTTCGATGTAGCAATGCGTTTCTTATACGAAGATCCTTGGGATAGATTAGCTAATTTACGTAAGTTAGTACCCAACGTACCTTTCCAGATGTTGTTACGCGGTGCTAACGCGGTCGGATACACTTCTTACCCCGACAACGTTGTGTATGCTTTCTGTAAGAAGGCAGTGGAGTACGGTATGGACGTGTTCCGAGTGTTCGATTCCCTAAACTACGTTGAGAACCTGGAGCTAGGTATCGACGCCGTACGTAAGGCTGGTGGTGTGGTTGAAGCTGCCATCTGTTACACTGGTGATGTATCTGATCCTTCCAAGAACAAACATACCTTAGACTACTACCTGGATCTGACTGACAAATTAGTTAAATACGGAATCCACATCCTAGCTATTAAAGATATGGCTGGTTTACTTAAACCACGAGCTGCTAAAATGCTAGTGGGTGCTATTAGGGCTAAGTACCCCGACCTACCTATCCACGTACACACTCACGACACAGCTGGTACGGGTGTAGCCTCCATGCTAGCAGCTGCCGAAGCTGGAGCAGATGTAGTCGATCTAGCTGTAGACAGTATGTCCGGATTAACCTCTCAACCCTCGTTAGGTGCCTTCGTAGGAGCTACCGAATCTACCGAGTTGGATACTGGTATTGAACTCAGACAGATAGCTGCCATCAACTCTTACTGGGAACAGTTACGACTACTGTACTCCTGCTTTGATCCCAACGTCAAGTCCGGAGATTCTGGTGTCTACTTACATGAGATGCCAGGTGGTCAGTATACCAACTTATTGTTCCAAGCCCAATCCTTGGGTCTAGGTCAGCAGTGGAACGAAGTCAAATTAGCTTACGCGCAAGCTAACTTACTCTGCGGTGATATTGTCAAAGTTACCCCTTCGTCTAAAGTAGTAGGTGATCTAGCTCAGTTTATGGTTTCCAACAAGCTAGATGCTGAAGGTGTCATAGCTCAAGCTGATAAACTTTCTTTCCCTACCTCAGTAGTAGAATACTTCCAGGGTTACTTAGGTCAACCCTATGGTGGTTTCGACGAAAGTTTACGTACCAAAATCATCCGTAATTTACCCAGGATTGAGGGTAGACCCGGTGCCACTATGGAGCCTTTAGATCTTGAGCAGCTAAAGACCGATTTAACCGCCAAGTACGGGCCACGTATCCGTGACGTAGATGTTATCTCAGCCGCCTTGTACCCTAAAGTATTCGACGAGTTTATTAAACGTACTGAAGAGTACGGTGATGTATCCATCATCCCCACCCGCTACTTCTTAACCAAACCGGAAGTTGATCAAGAGTTCAGCATTGAAATCGAGAAAGGTATCACCCTCATCCTCAAGTTACTAGCTATCGCCCCCTTGAATGAGACTAAAGGCCATAGGGATGTTTACTTCCAATTGAACGGTGAATCGCGTGCTGTATCGGTACCTGATAACAACGCTGCTACCGAACACATAGCTAGACCTAGAGCTGATGCTACTAATCCAGGTGATATTGGTGCTCCTATGGCCGGTGTTGTAGTTGAACTAAGAGTCAAGGAAGGTGCTCACATCCAAGCTGGTGATCCAGTCGCTGTTCTATCGGCTATGAAGATGGAAACAGTTGTCACTTCACCAGTATCCGGCGTTGTAGAAAAAGTTACGGTGCATGAAACTGACTCCCTTTCTTCTGGTGACCTTATTGCTCACATAGCTAAGAAATAATTTCTTTATTAACATATTTATACAAACTTTACTTTATCTTCAAGAAATAAAATTTAAATCTATTTTTTATATTAAAAGTGATATACAACAAAGTTTATTTAAAATGCGCTAAATACTATGTCAGTAATTATGCCCCCACTGCAGCCAAACTCGCCCAATACACGATTAAAGTTAAGGTTGGTTTTGTAGCTTGTAGGTTTATCCAATTATTATCTTTAATTTTCCTTAAAGATGGGTATTATGTAGCTAATCTTCATATTAACGCTCTTATATTAAAGTAATCAAAGTTAGTTTAAATTTTTACAAAGTTTTAGCTTAAGTTCTAAACAATCTTTAAACTTAAATATTATTATTATTATTTTAATTCATACCATTCTTTACAAATTCTAAAACCTGCTGATATTAATCATCCTACATACTACTTATAATTCCAATAAAAGTATTACAATTAAATTGTAAATTTTAATAGTCATAAAAAATTTATTGTTTTTTTTAAAGTTATCCACTCTATCAAAAAATAACTAGTTTATTTTATTATTATTTAAAATATCTATAAATTTCAATTTACAACTTTTAACTGTTTCAATTCAAATTTATTGTTTTTATTAATATTTACACTTTACTTAAAAAATTTAAAAAAACTAAAGTACTTTATATTAAAAAAAAACCTTTCTAATTAATTTTAATTTTAAAAATTAAAATCCTACTAACTTAAATAATTTAAATTTATACTTTGAAAAACTAGTAACAGTACTAATAATTAAATTTTATAAAATGTTATTAAAAAATTTTAATTACTAAGCTAGCAATCTAAATATTATTATTTTTTGAAGTTTAAAATTTTATTTCAACTTTATATTTATTTAATTTAATTAATAGTTTATATAAAGGCTAATAATAAGTATAAGTTAAAATTTAAATTAATTAGAGTAAAATGTACATTTTTATTTAAATTTAAAAAATGAAATTTATTTTAAGTAATTTATATTACTAAATATATATTCATACTTTATTTATATAAAATAAAAGTATACTAAATAGAATTTTTTTTGTAAAATTTTAAAATAGTTTGTAAATAATTAATGAATAATTTTAATTATAAACTAAATATTATATTAGTTTTTTTTTAAAACATTTAATAGGTTTTTAATAAGTTATAGTAAAAAGTTAATAATATTTAAAAAGTTTATAGCTATATTATAATAGTTAAAATATAAAATAACTTTTTTTAGAAAATTTATTTTTTTTACAAAATTTCATATTTAAAAAGCTTAAAATAATTTTAAAATTAATAAAAGTATTTATAAATTTTAGCTAAATCCTTTTAATAATATTTTATAAATAAACTATAAATTATAATATTATTTAAATAGGTAATTTTTAATTTTTAATTAAAAATTCTAAAATATAATTAATCTATTTTTGAAAAATTGCAGGAGTATTTTTAAATAATAAATATTTTTTATTAGTAGTAAAATAAGATAAATTTTTTTATTTAAAATTAATATAAATTTAATTGAAATATTTTTAAACTTATTTTTTAAAAAATTTTTTCTTGAAAATTATAAAAATAAAATTATTAAAAAGTATTATTAAATATAAATTTGCTTTAAATATAATATTAAGTAAAAGTTAATATAAATATGATTAAATTAATAATTTTAGCAAAAAATTTATATAACTATTTCTTTTTAATATATTTTAATATATATTTTTTATAATATAGCAAGCTTTTAAGTTAATTATATATATATTAATCTTAAAAAAGCTTTATATCATTAATAAAATTAAAATTAAAATATAATAGTAAATTTTTTATTTCTTAATATTAAATAAATTAAAATAAAAAAGTAGATAATTTAAAATAATTTACTAAATTTTTTTGGATTAAATAGCTATTTAAATTATATTAATTATAATAGATATTTTTTTTAAAAGTATAAAAATATAAAAAAACTATTATTTTATTTAAAATAAATTTAAAAGTAAATTATATTTATTAATATTAGCAAGTACTTAATAATTAAACTTTTAAAATAATTTTTAATAAAAAATAATTTTACTTATAAAATTTTTAATTTTTATTTAGTATAATAAATAATAAACTAGTAATAAATACTTTTAAAATTTTAATTTTAATTTATTATTAAGTGCTTTAAGTAAACCTTTTTAAAATTTTTATTTTAAAATTAAAAAATTTAACTATATAGCAAAATTATTATAAATTAATAAGCTTATTATTAATACTAAAAAAGTTACAATTTAAAAAAAATTAAAAAAATATAATTTGTTAAAATTTTTTACTAAATAGTTTTAAATCTATCAAATTCAATATAATAATTAAATATATTATATATATTATTAGTATAAATTAATAGCTGCTTTATAGTAAATATTAAAAAAAAATTAAACTTTTTATTATAAAAGCTTTAAAGTATATAAAAGTTTAGCATATTTTTCTATATTTTACTAAATTAAAGCCAAAGTATTTTTAATAAAATTAAAATTAGATAATTAAAATAGCTACTAAAAAATATATATATATTTTAAATATATAGTAATAAAAGTAGCTCTATAAAGTAGTGCTTTATTATATATTAAAATAGTATAATTAATTAAAAAATTAATTTTTTTAGTAAAAAAAATATAGTACTTATTTAATATTTTAATATAGCTATTATTAGTAACTAAGTTATCTATCTATACTAACTTTAACTTATTAAATATATTTAATATACTATATATATTAACTTTAAATTTTTTAAAATAGTTGTAATTATTATAAATATGAAAATTATAAGCTAATATTTATTTAAACTAATATATTACTTTATTATTATAAACTTTAAATTTAGAAAAATAATATTTATTAATCTAGATAATTTTTAATAGCTAGTTAAAAGCTTTTAATAATATATTTCTAAAATATAATAAATGTTAACTATTTATTTTAAATATAATTACTTATTTTTAAATACTTTTATAAATTTGAGCTTTAAGTAAGTTAATAATTTAAATATTTTTTAGTTAGATATTTATTTTTAAATTTAGTTTTTTAACTAAACTTATCTATTAGCATTAATATTTAATATATTATAATTATAAAGCTTTATTAATTTATTAGTAACTTTTAGTCTAAATTATAGTATTTATATTTTTAGCTTTATATTAAACACTTTTTTAATATTATACCTTTAAGTTTTAATAAATATTAAGCCTATTTAAGATTTTTGCTATAGTATTTATATATATATACTTTTTTTAGTTATATTTTTAATAATAAGCTTTTATTTTTAAGTTAAAATTTTATATACTATTTAAATTTCTTTTTTATTTAATAAATTTTAATATTATAAAAATTAAAAATATAAAAAAATATAAAAAAATATAAAAATTTTTATAAGTAAAATTATTTTTTATTAAAATTTTTAAAAAAATTTTAATTAGTAAGTATTTGCTAATATTTTTAAGTATATTTATAAATACTTAATTAAAAAATTTATATTAATAATTAAACTTTTAAAGTTATTATTTACTAAAATTTTAAAATATTTAAATTAAAAAATATAATTACTATTTATTTTATTTATATAAAAAAATCTTATAAGTCTTAATATATATATATATAAACTTAATATATTTATAATACTAAAAAATAAAAATAGATAATAATTTTTAATTTTAAAGTCTAAATAATATTAATTAAATATACTAAAAATATTAGTATAAAGTTTATAAATAATATTTATTTAAAGCTTAAAGTAAGTAAAATAAAAAGGTTTTTATTAGTTTTAAAAGTTTAAATATTAGTTAGTTTTTTTTTACTTTAAAATTTTATATTTATATAAACTTAATATTTATAAAAGAAAAAACTAATAAAAGAATTTAAAAAGTAATAAGAAAGCATATTTAATAAATTAGTTAGAAAATAATAAAAGAAAATAAAAATAAAGTATAAATTAAATAATAATAAAACTATTTAAAAATTTTATATAAACTTAATTTTTATTAGAATAATTAATAAAAAATATATTTTAATAAGATTTAGTAGCTTTAACTAGAAAAAAAAAGCTAAAAATAATTATAAAAGTAGTAAATAATAGAGTTTTTAGATTAAAATATACTAAACAGTAATTTAAAATTAAAAAAATTATATATAAAATTTAGAATTTGCTAATAATTTTATTAGCTACTTTTTAGTAAAAAAAAACTAAATTTAAAAAAATAATTTTAATAAAAGTAGAAATTATAAAATAAAATAAATTTAAATAAATATTATATATAAAAGATATTTATTTTAATTTTATAAGCTTATAAAAAATATAATTTAAAATTTAAAATAAAAAATAAAAATACTAAAAAATAATAAAAATAAAAATAGTAACTAAAAGTGCTTTTTTAAATAAAAAGCTTTTAAAAACTAATTTATTAAATATTTTTTAAAAATTATTACTACATATTTTAGTATTAGCTATATATAAATATTTTATTAAAATAGTAAAATTTATAAATATAAAATAAAACTTATTATAAAAATTATTAAGATATTTATAAAGAAAAAAGTTAAAACTAAAATATAAAACTATTAACCTTATTATTTTAATTTTAAAATTATTAACTAAATTATAAATTTTCTAAATAAATCTATTTGTTTTAATATTTTTTTAAGCTAAATATTATTACCTTAAAAATATATTAAGCTAATTAAAATACTAAAAAAATACTTAATAAAATAAAAAACTAAATTTAGAGTAAATTTATAAAAAAGAAAAAAATATTTTTTTTAATCTAATATTTATAATAATTTAAAAAAATAATATAGTTTATTAAAAAAACATATACATATTTATCTTAAAAAATAAAAAATAAATTTGAAAAAAAATTATTTAAAATAGCTAAAAAATATATTTAGTTTACTTTTTTATATATTTTAGCTTTATTAAAAAAGATTAAATTTTTTTAGCCTACTTTAAAATATTTAAATTAGTATAAACTAAAATCAAAAAAATATTATTAAAGATTAACTAAGTAAATAAAAGTATATTAAGTACTAAAAAATATTAAAAGTATAAGCTAGAAATAAAAAATAAAAAATAAAAATAAGAGTTTAATATTTATATTTATAAAGATAATTAGTTAATAGTTACTAAAGTTATGTATTTTACTTTTTTTAAATCTAAAAGTATAGTAAAAAAGAAAAAATTAATTATAAAAATTAATTATCTTTAAAATAAAAAAGTTAAAAAACTATTTATATAATATATAAGCTATTTAATTTAATTAATAATTACTTTTATATTTTTAGCTTTAACTTTATTATAATTTTTTTTTTAAAAATAGCTATTATAAATAGTAAAAAGTTTTAATATTTTCTATTTAGTAATAATATACTTAAAATATTATTTATATTATTTAGTTATTAATGTTAGCTAAAAGATTAAAAGTTTAAAATTAAGCTAATATATAAAAAATAAGAAATACTAAGTTTTATAAGTTTTTAGCTAAAAGATAAAAGCTATTTATATAGTTAAAAATCTTAGTATTTAAGTATAAATTTAGTAGATTAGTAGTTATAGTTTAAAAAATTTATTAAACAAAGTTTTTATTAAAACTATATTATAGTTAAAATAAAATAGAATTTAAAAAATTTATAATTAATTATTAAAAAAAATATTTTTAAAATATAAGCTTTAAGTAAATTTTAAATATATATTAAATAATTTATAAATTAAATTAGAATAAAAATTATATAATTATTAAAGTATACTAAAATTTAAATAAAATAGAGTAAAAAGTTAAAATTTTTTATAAAATTAGAAAAATAAATATTTTTATTATTCTTTTTAGCAAAATTTTAATTATTTTTAATAATTAATAAAAAAACTTAAAAAATAAGCTAAAAAAATTAATTAAAATATTTAAAGCTATTATAAATAGCTATAGTTTTAAAAATCTATATAAAGTTTAAATATATTAAAATAACTTAAAAACTAGCTATTTAATTTTTTTTTTTAAATTAAAAAATAATTTAGGCTAATTAAAAACTATTACATTTAAATATAAAAACTATTGTTTTTTATAAATAAAATAGTAGAATTTTTTATCAAAATAACATTTTAATAAAATAAAAATATTAGTAATAATAGCTTAAAAAGCTTTAAATATTAAAGTAAATTTATTTTAATATATATGCTTTAAATATTAATAGTTGTAATTTTAAGTAAAAAGCTTTAAACTTATTAAAAAATACTAGTATAAAAGTAAAAGTATAAATATATAAATAATATATTTATATAAAATATTATAATAATTAAATTATTTAGTAATAAATAAATAATAAGATAATTAGTTTTATAATAATATTTAATATATTTTTAATATTAAATTTTTAAATTTTTTAGTATATATATATTAAATTTTGAAATAAGCTTTATTAATATTTAAAAAAAAGTATAAATAAAAAATTTTATTAAAAAAATAAAAAATAAGCTAATAGTAGTTTATAACTTTTATTTTATATTTACTATAAGCTAGTAAATTAAATTATTATTTATAAACTATAGCTTAGAAAAAGCAGGTTTTATTAATAAAAGCTATAATAAAATTATATATTTTTATTTATAAAAAAAAGAATAAAGTATGCTTTTTTACTTTTATTAAAATAATTATTTAAAGCAAAGTTTAAATAATGTTATATAGTAGTAATAAATTAATTTAGCTTTAAAGTACTTAGATTAAATTTAATATATTTTTTAAAACTTTATTTAAAATAATTAGTAAATTAGTTAAAATAACATTAGAATAAATTTATTTTTAAGTTATATATTTATTATTAGATTAATTATTTTAAAAAATAAAATTATAATTTTATAGCTTGTTAATTAAAAAGGGTTAAAAAAATTAACTTATTAGTATATTAATTAATAATATTTAAAAAAAAATAGTATTTATTAAAAAAGTAGGCTATTTAATAATAGTTTAACTTAAAATAATGTAAATAAATTAAAGTAAAGCTAGGTTAATTAAGCTATACTGAAAAACTTTAAATACTAGCTATTTTTAATTTTAATTTTTAATTAATCTATCTAAATTACTTAAAAATAATATTTTAGCAATAGCTATGAAACTTTTAAAATTGAAAATTTTAGTTAAAAAAGTTACTATTTAAAAAATTAAAATCTTATTATAAAAAATAAAATATTTTTTTACCTTTTTATAAATTGCTTTTGCTATTAAAACTTTTATAAAGGTAGTAAAAAATATATAATTTTAATATAAATTATATTAACATTAGGTAAAATTATCTAGATGACAAAAAAATTGCACTTTTAAAAATAGAAAATAGTAGTTTTTATATTATTATAACTTTTAAGCTATTAAAAAATACCTTAGAATAGATAACTTTTAAAGTAAATTAAGGTTAACTTAAATATATTATTAATATATTTCATTACTATAAATTTCTTAAAGGTAGTAAAGATAATAAAGTTAAAGTATATAAAATTTGAAATATAGCTTTAGTAATATACTATATTGGTATAACTAGATAGGGTATGTAAAATAAAAACTGACTTATTACTAGTATTATAGCAGAAAATACTACTGTAGATTAGGATAGATAAACTGGCTAGAAAATTTTTACTCTGAATTTGTAAAATAGTTAATTGGTTATTTTTTGACATTTAAATTTAAATCAGGAGAGAGATGCTAGTAATATTTTTAATTTTAATTTTTGTATATAATTATATTTAAGTTAATTATTTTATATTAGTTTAAAAATAAAGATCAAAATTATATATAACTATATATGAACTTATATTATACTGCCACTCTTACATAGTAAACTATTATACTAATACTTATTTACTGTAAAAAAAGTTATATATTTTTATTAAATTTCTCTTTAATATATATATTTTAGATCTTACTGATTGAAGACCTATATATTAAAAGTATTTCTGCTATCCTACTATAAAAACCTGTAAAATAGCAGCTATCTTAAGTCACTTGCATAGTTGTAACATACTTTACCTAACAAGTATATTGGGTAGATACAAATATAATAAAATTTATACTGTTGTAAACAATATCTTTAACAAACAAGCTTTATTAAGTGTACAAAAAAGTTAAGGACAATTTACTGGAAATTTCTATCAATAAAAAGTTGGTAAATTAAAATAAACTAATCGAACACTGAAAACTTAACAAATTCAGATTTAAAATTTTCAAATACATTATAATTTTTACTAAAATTCAGTCAAATAATCAAATAGGAGGCTAAGAATTTGAATATAAACTGTTTGAGTTAAAAAGTAATGGAGAAGAAGTAGGGAAATTATGGGTTCTGCTTATTTTCCTAAGGTTGTTGGGTTGATTCAAGTTCGACTTGGATAAAGTCTTGGAATTGATCCTTTTAATAGTTATTTTAACTATAGATCGATGCTAAATTTCAGACTTGACATAATATTTCTACATAGACTCTACATTATTAACACTTTTTACCGACTTTGTACTCGGGAAAATCATATCCAGCACTCTTCCAAGTGGTCCAGTTCCTGTTATAATAAGCATTCCTGTGGTCTTCGATGTATTTCGCAGTAGGATAGTCCTTGGGGTCGCAAGTAACTGACTTGCGCTCAGGGTGCTGGTAAAGACGCACATAATCTACCAAAAAGTAATCGGGGAACTTAAGGGTAGAGGAGATGTTATAGAGCTGGGAAGAAATGGCTAAATTAAGAATCATATACATAGGTTCTTCGGGAATAAGACGTTGGCCTACTTTAGATTTAGGGTTGGGCCCGATAGCTTCTGGAGTTATAGTCCAGATTGGTTCGTCGTCCATGAACCAAGTGATGTAACCGTTCGGTCCTGGTTCATACTCAACTGCGAAGATGACGAATCTTTTATTGTTGTAAATTTCCTTAGGTAATGGTGACAAAGTTGAAACACATTGCTGTAACTTACCACCACGGTACTCGTTGATAACACTATTATTGGCGTAGATTGGTGCCATGCTCTTTTTAATAACAAAATTTGCGTCGAAGGGGGCAAATTGTAAAGATTGGGATACTAAACTACCATATGGATTAGTTACAGCTTCAATCAAATCGATTTCTGGAGCACCTCTGCCTTTACCAGGACTAGGGTGATCTGGACCAGGACATACACATTTGTTCAGCTTTTGACCAGGCATACGTGATAAATCGGAATTAAGCCCTTGATTCGGTAATACAGCTGTATCACATTCGTCATAAGAATAGGGCCATACACCATCGGTAGTAGATTTGTAACCACTACCGTTTCGAAGTTAGTATATATATATATGAATTAGTGTTAATTTACGCTCTAGCTAAATTTCCTAGTAGCCAGATACTAGGCCAAAAACCAGGACCGGTAGGGTTGCCTGGTAAAGATATACTAACTGATTATTTTTAGTATCCATTCGATTGTAAAAACCAACCTTCAATACGACCACCAGTAAAGCAAACTTTATTCCAACTTTGTAACATGCCCGAAGTATACTTAAGTTTGCCAACTGCCTTTTCTTCGATGGTAATTACTAATTTACCATCTTGCGTAGTAACATGACTAGGCTTGTAGTATTCTTCATCGCCAGTTGCTTCATACCACAAATCAACAGCTTCCCTAAAATCGGGTTAGTTTTAAAATAGAAGAAAGTTGCAAACCAAGCTGGATCATCACCGGGTCTGAAAGATCTAGCATCTTTGTTAAACTCATCAGAAAACTGTAGTACCCATTCTTCCTTATTCTTCCAGGAAATAATACTTCTTCTATTCTTTGGCGTATCAGGATCGATTAGTCTGAGATTATTCTTGGGGGTAACAGGGCCTACCTTATCCTTAGGATCGCTAGGTGTTTTATTCTTTTGGTCGTTGTGAAAGTTGACAGTTTGGTTAATGCGTTGTACTAAAGGTAATACTATCATTAATGAAATTACAGCCAGGAAAACGACTACATTTACGAAACCAGTACAAAAGCATCGTGTCGAAAACTTTGAGTACTTGTGCTTTTTAGGTATACCAAGTTCAGGTATATTCTTTTCATTTACTGATGCGTAGCTCATACAAGTTAAAATTAATTAATTAAATTAGATGGGTTAAGTATATAGAAATGAAATGTGTTAAGGAGGTAAGTTTGGGCTGAAACGAGAGTTGGAGTAAATGGGTTTAGCGCTTATCAAGCTCAGGTTCTTGTACAGGTTTGGATGAAGGTCTAAATTATAATTGGAAAGTGTCTAGTCTACTAATTATGGAAGCACTAGAAATTTAAAACAAGGACTTAGGAACGAAATTTGGTTTAAGTACAAATATTTTAATTTCTGTCAAGAACTTGATATTCAATTTTTTACCAAATTGTTAGCTTCTATTCGATGAGTAAGACGATAATATTGGATCAAAGCCTACACCAAACATTAAGGGAAAAACTAACGTTTAAGCTACCTTTCTATAATACCTTTGAAATTATACCATCCTTAGAGAAATGGAAAGGCTTGGTTCGAAAGAAGGTTAAATTCTAAATAAATAATAGCGAACATTTTGTTAGCTATTCGTTACAGAGAAACTGGATCTCAGCTTTATCTCTTTATTCTCCTTTATAGAAGTTAATGTTAAAGTAGTATTGAATTCAAATTGATAAATTAAAAAATTTAAAAAAATTAAAGCTTGTTCTTAACGAAAATGATGCATCATTATAATAAGATTAATACAATTTTAAAATTTATCAGTTAACTATATTACTAGTGCTTTTAGTAATATAAATAATTTTTGGGTAATTTATGGGACACTTATTTATAAAAGTAAAAATTAGCTTAAATTAAAAATAATTTTAAAGGTGTTAATTAGTATATTTTTTATATAAATGGTAGCAATTACAAACATAATCCTTAGTATTTCTTTGATATAATTAAAAGCTTGAAAAAAGTATAGTACTAAACTGATAAGCCCTTTAATTTATATATATAATCATTCCAGTTTCTGATTAACTATATAAAACTATATTTTAGACTTTAATTTAATAAATACTAAAGAATATTAAATTGAAGCTTTGCTTTGCTTAGAAATCTAACTATATCAAATACTATAATTTTTAATACTTAACTTAAAAGATCAGATGGAAATTAAATTAAGAAGATTTTTTTACCTTATAATATAGTATTTAGCATTCAATAAAGTTGTATTTTATATATTTTGCATCATTAGGCAATTAATAAGATATTTTAATAAGCTATATTAAAATAAAGGTAAAATATAATATTATAGGGTTTTTATTATATAATATAATAATGGAAATAAGATAATATTAATTTTTTTAACTTTAAACTATTAAAGTATATTTTAAAATTAAAAGTAATATAAAATATATATACTTTATTTATTAACTATAACATTAAATTTATATTTTTATAGATATATACCTATACTTTATTTATATTTAATTTTTAATTATTAAAAAGATTAGTTATATTAAAAAAATTAAATAATAGTTAAAATTAAATAACTAATTTAAAAATTAAATATATATAATACTTAGTTAAAAAATATATATAAGTTAATCTTAAATACTATTTTTTATTATATTTAAAAAAATTTATTATAAAGAGGTTTTAAAATTAAGTAATAAGCTTTATTTAGATAGTATAATTAGTAACTAATATAAAAAAATATTTACTATTAAATTAGTAATAATATTAAAAAAAGTAACAAAAAAATTATATTATAAAATTACTAATATAATTAATAAAGTTAGACTAAAAATATAAAAGATTTAAAGTAGTTATAAATAGCTATTAAAAAAATAATTAGGCTAAAAAATTTTAGTTAGTATATTAAATAGCTAAATAAAATAGAAAAAAATAACTAATATTAGTATTTAATTATTTAAAAAATAAGTTAATAAAAATAAAACTATAATAAAAAACTTTTTTAAAGTTTAATATATAATAAAATATTAATATAAATTTTATATCTAACTTTTTAACTATATTAAACAATTATTTAAAAAAGAAAAAAGGAAAAAAAAAGTACAAATAACTAAAATATTAAACTTATATCTACTTAATATTAATAGTATATCTTTTAACTTTTTATTTAATTTAGACTTACTATTTTTGCTTAATAGTAGTATATTTGCTAAAAAAATTAAAAATATTTTTAGAAAAATAAATAAAAAGTAAAAAACAAAAAAATATAAAATAAAGATTTTGCTAAATATATATTTTATTTAAAAAAAAAGGTTAGCTAGTATAGCTAGTTAATAATTTTTTAGATTTTTTATATATTTTATAATTATATATATATATATATTTATTAATTAATTATTTTAACTTTAGCTTATAATTCACTTATATTTAAGTATATTTAAAATTAAATTATTTAAAAGTTTATTTAGCTTTAAAGCTATATTTTTAATTAATAAAGATAATTAAAATTAGTATTTATATTGTATTTAAATTTATTAATGCTTTATAAATATTATGATTTATTTATGTTTATAAAAACTATTTATTAAAAATATACTTATTTAACTAAGTAATAAATTTTAATTTATATTAGTTTAATTAAGCATTTTATTAATAAATAATATATATTATTTCTTATTTTTTAATATTTTTTTTAATAAATATTTAAAGCTAGTTATTTATTTATATAATTAATATATTACTAAATATAGCTATTTTTTTTAAAAAATTAACTTTAACTTATTTTCTATATTTTTAATATAATTTTAAAAAAAATTAAAGTTTTTTTATATTAATAATTTTTTATAGCTTAATAAATAATAATAATAAATACTTTTA
Organism: Capillidium rhysosporum; assembly: GCA_037055185.1. Classification (NCBI taxonomy): domain Eukaryota; kingdom Fungi; phylum Entomophthoromycota; class Entomophthoromycetes; order Entomophthorales; family Capillidiaceae; genus Capillidium; species Capillidium rhysosporum. Next base: position 1,199 of record JAWQFY010000737.1, on the reverse strand, counting down.
TTATAGTAATATTATAGCTTATAGCTTTAAATATTTATCTTAAAATAAAATAAAATTTAAAAATAAATAAAGTTTAATGATTTATTTTTTAGTTAAAACTTAATAACTTTTATTATTTTTTCTATTTAAAAATTTAAAATTTTTAATTATATATATATTTATTTTATATAAATTAAAAAGTAAAAAATATATTAAAAATTTTATTATATTTTATAAAATAAGATAGCTTATATCATATTTACTATATAGATTTAAAAATAGAAAATTAAGCTAATAGCTATATAAATAATTCTAATTAAATATATATTATAGTTATATAGTTAATAATTATATTAAAATAATATTAAAATTTTATTTCAAGTATTAGATATTTAATTTCTATTTTTAAAATATAACTTAAAAGAAAATAAATATATATATAGCTATTTTTAACTTATATATTATATATTTAAATTAATAATTAGACTAAATAATTAGGAAAAATATAATACTTTAAAGCTATATCTTAAAATATTACTCTAAATATTAAAATATTAAAGTAATAGCTTAAAAATAAATATAGCTACTATTTTTTTAAAATACTTTTTTTACTATATAAAAAAAATTATAAGTTTATAATATATAGTTTTTTAAAATATAATGCTATTTTTTAATCTTTTTTTAACTTAATAGAAAATTTTTAAATAATAATAAAATTAAATAAATTTTAAACTAAGTAAATATTTAGAGGTAAAAATTTTATATCTTGTATATTAAAAAGTATATAATTTATTTAAATAGTAATATTAAATAATAAATACTAGTTTAATAATTATAATATTTTTATAATAAAGTGTAAAAAGTAAATTAAATATATATATATTTATAACTTTAAATTATAAATATTAAAAATATATTTAATATATATTAATAATAATTTGTATACTAAACTTTAAATAAATTACTATTAAAATATAAATTTATTTAAATTATTTTAGTTTAAGTTTTTCTATTTTTTTAAAAAATCATTAATTTATTTTAATTTATAAGTATATATTTTATAAAAAATTACTACTTTTATTATTATTATAATAATTAAAATTTATTTTAATTTATATACTATATATATAATATTAGTAGTTTTTTTAGCTAGTATAAAAGTAAAGTATTTATTCTTTATATAATAAAAACTATTTTTATTTTAAATTTTAAATTAATTA
>JAWQFY010000736.1:0-21734 GCA_037055185.1 Capillidium rhysosporum | reverse complement strand
TTTTATAAGATGTGATAGAAAAAGGGTTTTACATTTGTGCAAATGTAAAACTGCCACTGTATATACTATATATAAATAATTATCTTTACTTATTTTTAAAAATTTATAAGTAAACTTTTAAAATAATAATTATTAATAAATTTTTAAATAAAATGTTTTAAAAAGTTATATAATATATATTAATAAAATTTTTAGAAAAATAATATAATAGTTAAGCTACTAACTAAGTTTAAAAAGTAAAAGTAAAATTTTTAAAAGAATAAAGTTATAAAAGTCTACTTTTTATACTAATTTAATTTTTAATAAAGTAATTAAATATAATAATAAACAATTTATTTAATTAAGTTTAAATAAAGTAAATTAGTAAAAGCAAAAGGCTAAAAAGATTAAAAGTACTATTATTAGGCAGAATGTTAGTAAAAAAACTAAAAAATAATAAAATAAATCTTAAAAAAAAAGGTAGCTTATATAAAGCTTTGCAGTTATAATATTTAATAAAGCTTTTTTTTAGTTAAAATTATTAAATATAAAAGCTTAAAAACTAAAAAGTAGTAAATAAATAGCTAGTTTAGTATTTATAATATTAAGTAAGCTAAATATTAAAATTAAACTTAGGTAAAAATACTTAGTATTTTAAGTAAATAGTATTATATTTAGTTTTTTTAAACTTTATTTCTAACTATAGCTAGTAAATTTAAAAATAAATAAATTTTAATATAAGTATATATAGTAAAATTAATAGCTAAAGTTACTATTTATAGTAAAAATATCTTTTTTTAATTATTTTACCTAAATTACTAGGTAGTAAGATACTTTTATTAATAAACTACTATTTTAATTTAGTTTTATTTTAACTATTAAATTAAATAATTAGTTGAAAAAATAGTAAAAAGTTAAAATTAATATATTAAAACTTAAATATTTATAGGTTTAATTAAATAAAATATAAACTAAAACTAATTAATTAGATATTTATTATTACTTAATTTTTTAAAGTTTTAAGTTTTTTTCTTTTTATATACTAAATTTTAAAAGTTTTATAAAATTTTTATATTAAGTTTAAAAACTTAAGTTTTTTTAATTTTTATAAAAACTATATTATTAATAATAAATAAAATAATATTATTATTAATTATAATCCCTTATTTATTATAAATAAATAATTATTTAGCTAAATTTATATATTTTAAATAAATTTTAAAAGTTTAAAAATAAATTTTATTTATTAAATACTAGATAAGCTACTTTTAAAAATAGCTGATTTTTATTTAATAAGCTTAATATAATTAAACTTTAACTAAATAAATAAATTATATATATATATATATAAAATTTAAGAGTTTTTAATATATTTTACTAAAAGTTTAAAAAAATTAAATTTTTAAAAAGTAAATAATACTAATAAATAAACATTTAATAAAAAGTTTTAAAAAAATATTTTAAATTTAAATATATTTAAAAAAAACTTTAATAATAAAGTTATTTATTATAATGAAATAAATAATATAATAAAATTTAAAATATTTTTATAAAGCTAGTTTTATTTTATTTTTATATAAAATTTTATACTATGTTTATATTACTAAAATAATAATTTTAATAAATATATACATTTTTAAATATATTTGAATTTTTTAATATTTAAATAATAATATATTAAATAGTATATAAATTAGAGGATTTTTAATAATAAAAACTTTTTAAAATATAAAATATTATAATAATTTTAAAACAATTATATTTAAAATAATTTTTTTTTAATACTTAAACTTATATTTTATAACTATTAGCTATAAATTTTAAACTAAAACTACTTTATTAAAAATATATAATTTATAGCTATATATTTTTTATAGTTATTAATAAGCTTTTTTAAAATAGTTATACTAGTATGTATCTTTTTTATTAATAAGTAAAATATACTTAATATTATTTTATAAATTTTTAACTTTATTTTTTTATTTAAAAAAAAGTAAATTATAATTTTAAATATTTTTTTATTAGTATTTTTTAAATAAAACTTAAAAAACACTTTGATATTTTTAACTAAATTAAGGTTTAAGCTATATAGCTCTATTATATAAATATATATATAGTTTTTTATTACATAAAAAATTTAATTAAGTAGCTTAAAATTAATATTATATATATATAGTATATAAAGCTAGTATAATTTTTAGATATTATAATATTATAAAAAGTAGTAACTTTACTACTTTATAATAAAATTATATATTAGTATAGCTCAATAGTTTTTTAAATAATATTTTAAAAACTTAAAATAAAACTATTTAATTAAAATAATATTTTTATAATATTAATATTAAAATTATTTTATATATATATTAAATATAAAATTCTATATATTAAAGATAAATATTTTAATTATTATTTATATTTTATATTTTTTAAATATAGCTTTAAAAGTTAACTTTAATGCTATTAGATTAATATAAGTTATAATTTATTATACAATTAATATTATCAATTTAAGTTTAAAAATATTTATAATTTTAATTTCATTAATATCTTTTATTTTTACTTAGTTTTATTATTAAAATATTATTTTAAATAAATTTTCATTTACTTATAATATAACTATATAAGTTTAAATATTAATATTTAAATAGTTAGTATAATTTTAGTATAAGAGCCTTACTTTTAAATTAAATTAACTTTTTTTAACTATTTTAATAATATACTATAGTATTAAAACTTTGCTTTAAAATTTTTTTAAGCCTAAAAACTATTTAATTTTATAAGTTTTTAAAACATTTTTTAGCTTTATAATTCTATTATATAATTTTACAATTTTAGCTTATTAAACTCAGTTAAGTTATATATTTTTTTAATTAAAGTAAGAAAAAAAATAGCTTTAAATATTTAAAAATTCATTTAAATTAAACCTATTTTACTAGATAAAATAAGTTAAGCTAGTATTTTAAATATTTTAAAATTTAAAATAATATATTAAAATACTTTTTTAATATATTATAGTAATATACTTTAAAAATTTATAAATTATAAATAAAAATATATAAATTTTAATTATATTTATATATAATAAATTTTTAAAAAAATATTTTATAATTTATAAAGTAAAAAAATTTAAAATTTAAAATTTAAAATAGCAAAAATAATATATTTAAATTTTTGAAAATTTTTAGTAAAGTATACTAAATAATACTTATATGTATATAAAAAGTAAATAAATAATTTATTTTTAGCTAATTTTATTAGTTTAATTTTTTATTATATAATTTTTAAAATTAAAACTAGCTACTTTAAAAGTATTTAATTACTTTTTTTATATATTTAACTTATTATTAAGATTAAATATAAAAGCAGTTTTAAAATTTTATTATTTTATTATTTTATACTTTTTATTTAAATAAGTTAATTTTAATAAGTAATATAAGTTAGTTATAAGTATTTAATTTTAAAAATATATTAAACATATACTTTTTTTAATTTTTTAAATATATAACTTATAAATATTTATTAATTATTAATTTAATTCACTTTACTTTTTAAATATATATATATATATTAATTTATACTATAAAGCTAATATTTAATTTAGCTAATATAGTTTAATAATTTAAAAATTAAGTATTTTTAATTAGTTTTATATTATCTAACTTATATTTTCTTTTTTTTATATAAGCTTTTTATAATTTTACTATATTTTTTATACAATACTTATTTATATTTTATATTTAATGCTTAAAACTTTAAAAATTTTAATTTAATTAAATAATTTTATATGTTTTAATTATATATACATTTTAAATATTTAAAAACTTTAAAAAAAATATATTATATACTTAAAAATATAAAAAATTTAAAAATATTATAAACTTTAAAAACTTATTTATATTATATAAATATAAATCTAATTATTAAAGTAATATTTTCATTTTATAGTTTAATTTTAACTTATAATTAATATAATATTTAAAAAATATAAATTAAAACTATTATTTTAAAATATATATAGTAGTATATTTATTAATAAATTAAATAGTATTTTTTATATTAACTTTTATAAATATTTTTTTAGTAAAAATTTGTAAGTTTTAATAAAATTAATAAAATAATATTTAAAATATTTAGTTATAATTTTATATACTAATTATTAATATTTATAATATAAATTTTTTTATAGTATTTAATAAGCTTAGCTAATATTTAAAACTTCTTTTAATTATTTGCCTATTTTTTTAACTTTTTAATAATAATTATTATTTTATTTTAATAATAATTTTTCTATTTATTTTAATAGTTATTAAAAAAATTCTATAATTTACTTTATATTATTTAATTAAAGTTTTAACTTTTAAATTAGTTATACTAAAAACTAATTATAATACTAAAAATTACCTTTTTTTAACTAAAATACTATATAGTATACTTTTTTTTACTCTTATTCACCCTTTATTATTTTTTAATTTTTTATTTTTTAATTTTTTTACTTAAAACTAATATAAAAAGTTTTTATTTATTAATAGTAAATCTAAAATAATTTCATCTAATACTTTACTAAAAGTATTTATATAATAATATTTTCTATTTCTATTTAATAGCAATATAAAAAGCTTTTTATTTAGTAGCTATATAAAAAATGTTATAAAGTAAATATAAATTTTATATTTGTTACTGTTTTTAATTAAAACCAACTTTTAATTTTTTAAATATAAGAAATAATTCTATAAGTACTTTGTAAAAAATCTTACAAAACTTAATTAGCTTTTAATAAACCCTTAAAAATTATATACTTAAAGTAAACATATATATTATACACTATTTTTAATTATTTTAATCTTTTTTATTAACTAGATATTGCACTATTTAGTTTTAAAAATAGTAATTAGCTACTTTTAAAGGCAGCTAATTACATTTACTATTGTTTATCACTATAATACTAATATTAATTTTATTTATTATTAGTATTTTTTTAATAATAATAGATGCTATTTTCTATAAATTGTTATATTTTAAGTTTTTTTTTTAAACTTTGAGCTGCTAAGCAGTCAGCATATAAATTTATTTAATCTTAAAGTATAAAGCAGAAAAGCTCTATAAAGGAGGAAAGAAAGAGAGTCAGGTCTGACAAACCACCAAACCTTGAGGAGATTCTACTATTAAGCAATCCAAGTTCAACTATAGGTAGGGAGAAGAGAAAAACCCTCAAATATAGAAGATACTCCTTGAATTCATATGTAAATTGGACTAACCATTCTGACCTTAAGCTTATGGATGAAGGAGGAGAGGATAAAGAGAAGCTTAATCTAATGTTAGTTCTAAATAGAACCCATTGTACTTACCTATTATTAGATGATTAATACACCTTGTTCTATGGCCCAATATAAGAAGAAGGCCATCTAAATTGAGGATACATAGTACCCTCTATATTGTAAGTATTAAATAACACTTATTGATATATTATGTTAATTATCCAAATATTAATTATAATAAAACTATGCGCATTTCTTATAAAGAATTATATATTTTGGTATGGCTATTCTATTTTCTAAGTAACTATCTACTTTTCTGTAATAGTAAGTCCATACTAACAAAAAGGTAAATAATATATTTAGTATATTAAAATAATTTAGTTTTTATTGCTTAATTTAAGAAAAATAGTACAACAATTTAGATATAGCAAAATGTGTAAAAATTACTTGACAATGCACTTTTTAACTAAATATAGTGTAATTATTCAAAGGATAGAACAAGAAGGCAGAGAGAATTGCAATAAAACACAAATAAATTTTGAGAATACATTAGGTCTAAACTATGGTACAAGTTTTACAATTCATTACCGGTACTTAGCAAGTATAAAACACTTGAAATACTTATGGGTAACTGAGTTGTTTGATTGATGACACTGCATATATTAGCTAGCATTTTATAATATTTTGAATATGACCTACAGAACAGAAGAAATCATGAATCAACTTCCATATAAAATATAGTTCTTATGTCGCCATAAATAAGACATCAGCTTCTAAATGTTAATGAAGAACAATTTGAACTAGCTGTAAAACAACTTGATATTACTACTTCTAAAGATCTATTATAAAGCTGAAAAATACACTCACTAATACGTAAGAGGATCATTATATGATTTTAACATTAATATAAAATGCATTTAATCTACTCATTACTTAATGAATTACATTTTACTCGTATTTTCCGAGAATTCAAGCTGTAAGTTTTGGTCGTTAATGAATCTTTCAATTTTCCTAGATTAACATTTTAGCCTCAAAATTTAAACTAGAACTTAAATTATGGAGCCAGCAGTAAATATCTATTTGCATAGTATTTCAACCAAATTATATTTAAATTGACCTCATATTAGATTCATTATCCAAGTATCAAGCCTATCAAATTAAAATCTCCAATTGGATGCAAATTAGTGGGTTGCTAAAGGCATAAATTTCAATGAACTTTAAATTAAATCTCTTGACCTACTAATCCTACTAAATTTACAACTAATTTTAAACCAAAATCAGATTTAGATTATAATAAAAGATGGCATCAAGGAAAAAGGCTCTTCTTAAAGTAGTAAACTATTGCTTATAATTTACTAACATATATATTTTCCTAGGTTATTATATTAGGAGACAGCGGGTAATTATTAAATGCGAATTTAACTAAAACTAATCCTAACAGTGTAGGGAAAACTTCTTTAATGAATCAATATGTAAATAAGAAATTTTCTAATCAGTATAAAGCAACTATTGGCGCGGATTTTTTAACTAAAGAAGTTGTTGTTGATGACCGTGTTGTAACTATGCAGGTACAAAGTAGTTTAGAATTCAGCTGATTTTTAGATATGGGATACAGCTGGTCAAGAGCGTTTCCAAAGTTTAGGAGTTGCTTTTTATCGTGGCGCTGATTGTTGTGTTTTATGCTTCGATGTCAATAACGCTAAAAGTTTTGAAACTTTGGATAGCTGGCGTGATGAATTCCTTATTCAAGCCAGTCCTAGAGACCCGGAAAATTTCCCCTTTGTAGTGCTTGGTAATAAAATCGACATGGAAGATTCAAAAAGAATGGTAACTTATTAATTATGGTTTTTTCTAAATCGTTTATAGGTTTCAGAAAAAAGAGCTACTGCTTGGTGCAATGCCAAAGGAAATATACCATACTTCGAAACTTCAGCTAAAGAGGCTATTAATGTTGATGCCGCCTTCCAGACTATTGCTAAAGATGCTTTACAGCAAGAAGCTGATATCGAAATGTACTTTTTTTATTTAAATGAATCTAAAATTTTTAGGGATTTCCCTGATCCGATTAAGCTTGATAGTGAAGCTCAGAATCGAGACTCTGGCTGCGCCTGCTAATTTTAAATTAAAATTTAATAATTTACCTACCTTTCCCTTCACTATATGCTGCCTACCTTGTAAGTGAAATAATCCTTAGCTAGCACTTTGTCTCACATGATTATTACTTCAATACACTGTATTTAATTAAAGATTTATATCAAAGAAAGTTTTAATTTTATAAGTTTCATAAATTGTATTTTGAACAATTCAATGTTTAATATAGATTACATTTAGTTTAAAATTTTATTTAGAGTATTTTATACTATATCACAAAATATATAGTTTTATTTTGAATCAGACTAAGATAAAACTCTAATTAAGTTTAATAAAAATCATTTAGAATCCATTATATTATATTTAAAATATCTAATTTTAAGCTTTTTTTATATTATACATAATAATTTAAAATTATTATGGTTTATATTTTTACTTGATTTTATATTTAATTTACTACATAAATATTGCTAAATATTATTTTATTAAAAGTTTATAAATAAGAGTATGTATAAATATTTATAAACATTTATACTTTAAATAGATAATTTATTATTATAATGTTTTTTATTTAAAAATTTCATCATTTTATAATTTTTAATATTTATAGTATTTAGAAAAAATATAGTAGTCTAAACTTACTTATATACTATATAAAAGTATTGTATTTTAAGCATATATAATATATTTGTTATAGGTGCCAGTGTTAAATTAAAAGTCCAAATATAATATAAATTTTAAATAATAATTTCTTAAAAATATTAGTTTATTTAATTTAACTTTTTATATACTTAACTTTTATTATATTTGATAGCTAATAAACTAACTAATTCTAAAATTTTAATATTAAAAAAATGTTTATTAAAATGATTGAAAAATTATATAAAATAAAAATATTAAAATAATCTTATTTTTATCTAAAAATAAAAAATAATATAAAGGTTTTAATTTTTTTATCTTACTATTATTATTTTTTAAAATTGTTTTTATATTTTAAAAAAATATTAAAATAGTTATTTAAGTTTTTAAAAATAAAATAATAAAGAAAAAGTTATTAATATTTTTAAAAATTTATAATAATTTAGCAAAAAATATTTAAATTATAAAAATATATATAATAGTTTAGCTATTTAATTTAAAAAGTTTATTTATTTAAAATAGCTATTTTATATATATTTACTTTTATATTACTTTTTATAGCTTTTATTAGATTTTAATATATAAAAATTATATTTAAAAGTAATTAATTTTTATTTTAGAAAAAATTTAACTAAATATATTAATTTTTTATAGCTATACTTATTTTTATTTTTTATTAAAATAATTAATAAAACCAACCTTTTTATTAATAAATTTAAGCTTTAATTAATATTTTTCTAATAAATAAATTAAATATTAATTAGCTATTTATATATATATTATAATATTAAATATTAATTTATACTTTATTTATATTTAATAATAAAAAACTAAATTAAAAAAAATTTTATAACCTTTTATAATAGTTTATATATAATTAATTAATAATTATATAAAGAATTTATATAAATATATATTTAAAATTTATTTAGTTTTAGTATATAAGTAACTAAATATTTAAATTTTTTAAGTATTTAAAATTTTAAATATAATAAAAATAAATTAAAAAGTAGTAAAAAACTAATTATATTTTTTAAAAACTTAAAAATACTAAAAAAAACTATTTAACTTTAAATAAATTAGTTTTTTTTTAAATAAATAATAAAAATATATACTTTTAAAATTTAAAAAAAAATGAAAAATATTAGTTTAAAAAAGTTTAATATTTAAAAAATTTATTTAAAAATTTTAATAATTAAGTTGAATAAAGTTTAAATAAATAATTTTTTAAAAATAAAATTCTATATAACTTATTATAATATTTATAATTATATTAATAGTAATTTTTACTAATTAAAAAAATTATATTAAATAAATATATATATTATTAACTAAAACTATTACTTTCAATTTTTAAGTATTAAAGATAAGCCTAAGTATTAGGTTTAACTAAATAGTTATTCTAGCTTTTTAATAAGTAGCTAAATATTTTATCTTTCTTATTAGCTCTTTTATAGCTATTTTTTATTATTATTAATCTTTTAGTAGTTTTCTTTTTAATATAGTACTTTTACTTTCTTTTAGTAATATTTATTATAGCTTACCTTAATTATAAATATTTTTAGCTTTTACTGCATTTTTATATTTTTACTGAAGTCTTTAAATATCTTATATTTGCTTTATACTATTTATAAATCTTTTTAAAATTATAACTACTACACTTTATTTAACTAACTACTATACTTTTTCTATCTGTTATTTTAACTTGAAAATTTCTATTAATATATTTTAAAATGTAGAGCTTTTAATAAGCTATTAAACTTTTACTAATAACTGCTTATTATAAAGTTATTTTTATATAAGTACTATTATTATTCTAAAGATAATTTACTTAATTATACCTTTAATATAACTAAATTTAAATTAATAATTTTATTACTGCAATTCTAGCTAACTCTAAAATTAAATCAAAAGTAAAAGTTTAAATAAATATAAAAAAATAGGCAGTATAGAACAAAACTAACAATAAACTAATAAAATATAATAAAATAGTAAGATAAAATAATATAAGTAAAATAATAATAAAAAAGTAAAATATTTATTTTAGTATATATTACTTTTCTTATATATTAATTTGTAACTTTTTTATTTTTTTCTAAACTTTTATATTAATTAAAATCTAACTTTTAATTTATTACTTTCTTATTTTTTTTAAAACTTTTATATTAATTAAAATTTAATTATTAATAGTTTTTTTAGTAGATTTATATTAACTACATAGTCAATATATATTATAAAAAAATAATAAAATTAAAATATAGAATTTATAAATAAAATACTTATTTATATTAATAATAACTATAAAAAAAATACTATAAATAATATTTCTATTAAAACTTTAAAAAAATTCTTTATTAAGTAGTTAGAAAATTAGTTAAAATACTTTATATAAGTAGTAAAAGTAGTATAATATAGTTACTACTAAACTAAATTTAATATATATATATATAAGTATATAAAATAGTTTAATATCTTTATTAAATAGTATAATAGTTTTTACTTTAAAGTAAAAAGTTATAAGTATTAAATTAAAAATAATAATATTAAAAGTTAGAAAAATAAAAATCTCACTTTTTAAGTATACTATAACTAAATAAAAAGATAATAAAATAATAATAAAAGAAAATAGTAAAATTTTAAAAATATTTTTTAATAAGTATAAAATTATATATTTTAAAATACTAAAAAAAATAAGTAAAAATATAGATATATTATTTTTTTATATTATATATAATATAAATAGCTTAAAATAGTAGAATATAATAAAAATAAAAATATAATAAAATTATATAATTAATATACTAAAATATAAACAGTATTTATTTTTACTTGTATAATTACTAATACTTATTATTTTATTCTAATTAAAATATATAACATAATTAAATTTAGATTTATTAGTAAGTATTTAAATTTCCTTTATTAATTAATTTTATATATATTATTAGATTTATACTTAAGTAAAATTAGTAGATAAAATTTTAATAATCTTACTAATTTTTTATAAAATTTTTAGTTATATTATAAAAGTTTTAAATTTTAGTTATTACTATTTTATTAAGTAATAATATTTAAATAATTATTTATAATAAGCTAAATATATTTACTTTTTAAAGTAAAAAGAAAAAAAGAAAAAAGAAAAAAGAAAATTAATTAAAAACTATAGTTTTTATAATTTAAATAGCTATAAAAATTAATAAAATAGTTTTTTTTATAATATATATTATTATTACTGTAAAAGTATTTATAATAATTATATACTTTTTATATTATTTAATAGTATTAAAAAATAGCATTAAATATTTTTAATTATATTTAAAAAATATTTACTCTATATAATAAAGTAAGCTAAGCTAGTATTTTAGCTATTTTAAAATTTATAATACTATTTTAAAATATAGTTTTAAAGTATTATATTTATAATATTTATTTAAACTAATTATAAATATTTATTATTATATTCATAAACTTTTTATTTTTAATTTATAAATTAAAAGTTAAATATTTAATATTTAAAATTATAATTTAAATTAGTTACTAATTATATAACTTTATTATATAGTAATATTATCTTTTAATATATGTTTAATTTTTATAATTTTATAGTTTTTAGCTTAGTTTTTTTATTATACTTATATAATAGATATAATATAAGCTATTTTATTATATTTTATTTATAGCTATATAATAAAAATTTTAGTTTTTTTAGTATATAAATATACTAATATTATAATAATATTTTATTAAAATTTTAATATATATTTATAGTATAATTTTTCAATTATTCTTAACTAGTAATAATTATCTAATATAGATAATTAAGCTAGAAAGATGCTTAAATATATAATAAAAAGTAAGAGAGTTAGTGCACTTTTTAATTTAAAAAAGATATAATAATATAAAAAAGATTATAGCTTTAATAGTGCTAGTTCTATCTATAATATAGTAGATAAGATAAAAATTAATACTAATATAATTTCAAAAATAGATAATATTATAAAAATAGGTAGTACTAGTATTTTAATACTTATAAACTTAGCAAGATAAGTTAACTTTTTTTTGAATAATATAAGTAATTTAATTTTAAATATTAACTTTACTTGTTTTTTTCCTAAAATCTAAAAAATTATATAGTTTAATATAATTTAACTAAGTAAAAATAAAGTAAATTAACAATATTTATAAAAAATTCTAAAATAATTTATATAAAAGTTATTTTGTAAATATTTTATATATTTATTTTTAATTTATAGAATTATATACTATTTAATATAGTAATTCATAATAATTATCTAAATTAAAAGTTTTTTTAGTTTATTTTTACTTGTTTAAAAATTTACTAAATAGGCTATCTTTTTTAGTTATATTTAAAATGTAAACTAATAGTTATATTTTACTAGTATAATTAATAAAATTATAGTAATATATTTAAAAAATTTTAAATAATAGTTTAAAAATATATTAATTTTAGTTATTTTTATATAAATAAATATTAAGTATAGTATTATATAAATTATAAAGTAAAAATTTAAAATTAAAATTTTAATATGCTAAAAAGTATATTTTAATTATTTAAATTTTTTTATTTTTAAAAAAAAATTATTAGTATTTAATTATAAATTATAATATAAAAATTTTAAAAAAGTATACTTATTATATATAATATTTAAAATATTATAATTAATAATAATTAGTATTAATGTTTTATTTATTATTAATAATTTTATTTTTATAAAAATTAAAATAATTTTAAATTTAAATTTTTTATAAAGGAATTTTAAAAAATAAATTAATAATAAAGTTTTAAATAAATAGTTTAGCTTTATATTAATTTAGTTTTTATATTTTAATAATTAAATATATAAATATTTAACTTTACTATATTAAGTTTAAATTTTTATTATTATTTATTTTAGCTATTTTTTTAATTAAATAGTTAAAATAAAATTATATTAAAATAATAATTTTTTTTAATAATATTTTATTATTTAGTAAGCTAGATAAAGTAATAAAAAAATTTAAAATATTTTTATTAAAAAAATTAATTTAACTATTAATACTGTTATTATATTTATATTTGCTTTTATTTATTTATAACTTTACTAGTAATAATTTAAAGTAAAGTTATAAAAAAAACTAAATATAGCATTATTTATTTAAAATACTAATATAATATCTAGTTTATAATATTATATTAAATCTAATATTTAAATTATAAAATAAAAAGTATTATAATAATATAGTAGTTATAAATAATATAAGTCTATTTGCAAATACATTCTAAAGTATTGATATAATAGTAATATTATTATAAATAAAATAAATAATAGCAGTAATAACCTAGTAAGTAATTATACTAATTTAAATATTTAAAGTTCTTTTAGTAAAACTAATTAACTTAAATATATAAAAAGCTAATTTATAATATAGATAATAAGAAAGATAAATTTTTTAATAGCAAATATTTAAAAGTAGTATAAATAAAAAACATATATAAAAATATAGTAAAATATTTTCTTATATAGTACAGTTTAATATATTTAAAAAAAATCAAAATAATTAAAAAAAATAATAATAAAATATATATAAAAATTATTATTTATTAATAATTTTTTTATCATAATATGTTTTACTAAATATATATATATAATTAAATTATTAGTAAAAGAAAATTTATTTATTTTTAAGTTTTAATAGCTAACTTTAAACTTACTTTATAAATAAAACTAATGAAAATTAGTTTTTAAATAAAAATATTAAAATAAATATTAAGTTTTTATTTTAAACTTATTTAAATATTTTAAGTTTTATTAATATACTTTTAATTTATTACTAATGAATTTAAAAAAAAGTTATAATGTTAAAAATAAAAATTTTTAAGTCAATAAATATTATTTTACTAAATAATAAAATATTGTAAGTAGCTTTATTTAAACTTACTTATAATATTTAGCTTATCTAATATAATAAGTACTAAAAGTTCTACTTTTTTACTACTTTTTAAATTTAAATTTTTATATTTAGTAATTTTAACTAAAAAATAATTCTATCTAGTATTATATTAGTATAGCTTTATATAAATTATTTAAAAAAAAATTATATTACCTTTTTTTATAAACTATTTTATCTAATAGTAGTTATTTTTAGCTTTTTTAGTTTTTTGTTTTTATAAATCTAATTTACTTAAATATAAATGAGTTAGTTATTTATTATTGCATTTTTTAGATTTACTAAAAAGTATACTAGTTTGAAAATTAAGCTTTTATAATTTTACTTTTTTATTAATATTATTTTTACTTTTTAGACTTAGCTTATAATTTAATTATTATATTATATAATACTAAATATATTTTTACAAATACTATTTATACTATAAAATTTATACTAAATGTTATTTATTATTTAATATATAAAAATTATATAACTATAAATTTATTTATTTTTAGTTAATTTTATTAGTTTATTTTATTTTAAACTTTTAAAATTAAAAATAGCTAATTGATTAATTATTATATAATATATATATATTTATTAAATTTGAATAATTTTTAGTAAGCATATTAAAAATTAAGTATTTTATAAATAAAATAAACTTATTATATATACTTTATATTTTAATTTTTTGCTTTTGATTTTTTATTAATTATATATTTTTTAAATTTATAACTAACTACTTTATATCTTTTTAAATTGGTTTTTTTTAATTTTTTAGGATTAATTAATTTTTTATATTATTTCAGTTTTATTTTTTAAGAAAAAATATTTTGCAACTTTATTTTACTTAGCTTTTTTATATTTAATAATTCTTTTATAAATTTTATACTTAAGTTATTAAGCTGTTAAAATAAAGTAAGTTAAATACTTTTAAAACTAGCTATATATATAATTTTTAAGTGATAAAACTTATATTTATAGAATTTTATATATAATAGTTTTATAGAAAATTTTCTTTATAAAATTTGGAATTAATAAACTTCTATTATTAGAAAGGGTAGTTTTATACTTAGAGGATATACTATGTCACAAAGTAGAATACAATTAGTTTTATAAATTCTTTAACTCTTAATAGGGTTATAGCAAATGTGGTAACATATTATCAAGCATTTTATGTAAAAGTAACTCCAGAATTAAATAAAACAAAATAAATCCATTACCTATGAATAATCAACTTGATTTTGGACTGGGCTCTAAATTGCCAACTCTTATTGAGATTCTGCATAATTTAAGAGGATTTTAAGGCGGAGTATTAGCTATAAGTACAAAGTGATTGATTAAGTTTAAACCTTGTAATGAATTCCAATTAATTTAGTTAGCTGCACTAAAATCAGCTCCTGTCTCTATTAAAACCTAGGTTGTTTTGTATTTGTAGACGATATAAACTTAGAACAAAAAGATACCAGAAATTGAAATTAACGGATCCTATTTTATCATTTTCGCTAATAGTATAATTAAATAATGTCAAGGTATTTTTCTCATTTTCGTTATCTTGTTTAATTTTATAATTGAAAGCCAGAAAAAATCTACAGCTGAAAATGAATGGGTAGAAATAATTGATCCACAATCCAAGAATATCATTTACGCTAATCCAGTAAATTTTTTCATTTGTTTAGGCTTAACAATTTTGACATTAGAATACAGGTGAATGTTCATGGGAAAAGCCTTTAAACGCTATAATGTATTTTTTTCTTTTCTATTTCAAATTTCTGACTTTAAATAGTAAAGAAAGAACTCCTGGTGATGAATGGTGGGAGCTTTTCGATTCGAAACATAATTTGCCATACTATTATAACACTGAAACTTGCCAAACTGAATGGGTCCGTCCAAGTAGAGGGATTATTATACCTCTTTCAAAGATACAAGTAAATTTATTTTTTATCTACAAATATTTAAATATTATTTATCTAAGACTTCTGCATTGAACCAAAAAGCTAAGAATCGTAACTCAGGGAGGACGAATTCAAGTAGTAGTTCTTTAAAATCAAGCTCTAGCCTAGTTAACAACCTACAAACACCTAGGACGAAAAGTATACCCAAACTAAATGTAAATAGTTTAATTAAAATTTTTCTAATTTATTAGGTCCCTGAAGATGAAAATAGACCTGGAAGTATGTTTACATTAAATTCAAAAAATGAATTATCTGATGCAAAATGTGATACACATAATCAAACACGAGCAACTTCTTTTGTATTCGCAACTAAATCATCGTCAGCAGTAGATTTAGCAAAGAAGAATGGTATAAGTACACCAAGTTTAGATCCCGATGCAGCACGAGAAATGTCCCCGTTAACTCCATCCAAACCTCATGGTTCCAGTATTTACTCGTACGAAAAGCCCAAAGCTTTGCCCAAAGAGTTGCAGTCGGATATCAACAAATTCCAAATTGACGGGTTCGCTAAAAAGTTTTTCTCCACTCATAAAAAAGGATTGTTTAGACGTAAAGTTCCCATCGAGGAGATGCTGGTATGGAGCGCAGATCTAATCAATCAACCACTAATTTCTATATCTAAAAATTTACATAAAGATGCTTTAAAGAGTTTTAAAGTTATTCAACGAGTTATGGGTGACCGTCCTATTTCTAGATCTCAATCCGATAATAGTGAAATCCAATGGTTACTTGAAAAAGGGATACTTTCGGGTGAACTTAGAGATGAAATTTTCGTCCAACTATGTAAACAGTTGACTGAGAATCCTAACCCCAAAAGTTTAAAATTGGGTTGGGAACTACTCTCGGTGGTGGTTTTGTGTTTCCCACCTTCCAAAAATTTTGAAGAATATCTTAAATCATTTGTTCAGATCAATACAAACACCTCCAGTGCTGAAATAAGTACCATGTCCAAGTACTGTAAAAACAAGTTGGATAGGGTGTGTATTATTGGACCTAAAGGTAAGGTACTTTCTATAGCTGAGATCCAACAAGCTCGTAGAGCACCGTTTTTAACTTCGGTCTTCGGCGAAAGTTTAGAAACTATTATGGGTTTACAAACCGATACCTTTCCCAATCTCGAAATCCCTAGAGTACTACTGTTCCTTACCGAATCTATCTTAGAATTGAATGGTGACAAAAGTGAAGGGATCTTTCGTGTTCCTGGCGACATGGAGATGGTGGCTGATCTTAGACTAAGAATCGAAAAGAACGAATACAACTTGCAGGGTATAACTGACTGTAATGTACCCGCTTCTTTGTTGAAGCAGTGGCTCCGTGACCTTGAAGAACCTCTTATCCCCGCCGACTTCTATGACCAATGCCTCAATCAAACTAAAGACGCCCAACAGGCCGAGCAGCTACTTGAAACATTACCGGAAATTAACCAGAGGGTCGCTAATTATTTAATTGGGTTTTTACAGATATTTGCGAAGCAGGATAGCGTTGTACATACTAAGATGTCCGTACAGAATCTGGCTATGGTGTTCGCCCCCTCATTCCTAAGGTGTCCTTCAGATAATCTAACCCAGGTGTTTGCTAATTCAAAGCTCGAGCAGGAATTCTTGAGAATACTTATAGTCGACTTGAAGCTGGAATTGTTTAACAACAAACTTTTAAACTAACTAATTCTTATCACCATCCTACTACCTACCTATTAACTCACACTTTCCTAATACCTAGTTAAAAATTGGCTAATTTTGCTTGTCTTAAACTTTTTTGCATGTTTATATAAAAGTTACTTTTTGGTTTAGTATAAGTAATATCTGTTTGTAAAAGTTTTGCAAAGTTGAAATGGTTAAACTAAGATATAAAACTAATAAAAGATAAAAAAAATTAAATTTTTGTACCTGAAATTAGTTTAATATGTTTTAGTATCTCTTTGAATTTAATTTGAGAAGCTAACATTTTCTAGAACTTAGTCTTAAAATAAATATATTTCTGTAAACTATTTAAGAAAATATAGTTATTTGAAAATTACAAATTTAAAAAAATTGATATGTAAAGCTGATTTTCTAAAATTATTAAAAACTTGAAAAGTATATTTCTTATTTTTATAAAACTATGCTTTTATTTTAGTTAATCTTTATAAATATCAATTTAAATATTTACTATAAAATAGATTTAATTATAGAAAAATTATTTTAAGTTAAAAAATTTTATTACTTTTAAACTTTTAAATTTATTTATATAGATATACAATATAATAAAAAGCATGTAGTAAAATAATACTAATTAAAAAATAAAAAATAAAAAAGATTTACAATTAAAATCTATATTTTATTTACTAAATGCTTTTAATAACTATTTTTCTAATTAAAAGGTATTAAAAAACTTTTATTTTTATTTTTTTAATATTTTTAATTATTTATTACAAATTTTAAAAAATTAATTAGTTTTATGCAAATTTGGAATTTTAAAATTTTAAAATAATTAAATTATTATTATTATTATTATATTTAACTAATTATTAATAAATTAATATAATTTATATTTTAATTAATTTATAGTTAAAAAATTATATTTATTTTAAAACTTCTTTTAATTAAAGGAAACTTATTTAATTTAAATCTAATTTTTTAGTTAAAAGAATTTATAATAAGTTATAAAATTTAATAATTTAATATAGTTAAATTTTATATATATAACTAGCTATTTAAAACTAATAATTAATTTTTACAAATATATATATATTATTCTATCTTTAAAGTATTTAAAATAAATAATAATTAAAAATACTTAATACTATAATACTTTTTACAAAATTTTATTATATATATTTATAATATTATTATACTTTTACTATATTTATAGTTATTTATAAATTATTTTTAAATACTAGCTATTTAATTTTTACTAATATTATTTAATCTACTTACTATTTTAATTATTTTTAAAAATAATATTTTTATTTTTATTTTTTATTTATTTATTACCTTTTAAATATAACTATATTATTAGCTATTTTTAAAAAAAATTAGTTTTTTAACTATATTTATTAAAATAGTTAATTTTTATTTTATTTATATTTTTTTATAATTATAAATTTTAGCTAATTAAATGTTTTAAACTATAGCAGTGATTTTATAATTATATATAAATATAATTCTACTTTAGTAATATTTTATAAAATAAAAGAAAATAAATAAAAGTTAGTAAAAATATAAATAGTCTAAAATATAAATTTTATATATATTAAAGATTTAATAAATATTTAAATAATATAATTATATTATTATAGTAATAATTTATATATTTAAAATTTTAAAATTAATTTTAAATTAAATTTAATTAAGTTTTTTATTATATATATAAATAATTAGCTACTTTTAAAAATAAAATAAAATAAAAATATAAAATTAATTAAAAATGAATATTTATTTACTTTTTATATATTGAAAAAGATATAGTATTTAGTATATTATACTAATTATAATTATAAATTTTAATTTTTAAAATATAAATATTATTTTTAAAAGTATACTTAAAACTATATAATATATATAAAATAAGTATACTAATATAAAAATTATATATATTAATAACTTATAGTATAAATATTAAATATACAAATTGTAGTATTTAGGCTTTAGTATAATATTAATAGTAAGTTTTATACTATATTATTTAAAATAGTATTATATAGTAGTAGCTTTAAATATAAATAAAATAAGTTTAGCAATATTATTAATTATTAAAATAACAAATAAAAAGATTTAATAGATAATATAAACTAGTAATATTAGTAGCAAGTTAATAGAAAAATTAATATAATTATATATATAATTAAAGTTATATATAAAATAGCTACAAAAACTATAAACTAATTAAATTTAGAAATATAACTATATTTAATATATATTTTTTATAAAAAAAAATTTAAGTATTTATAACTGTAAATAGCTTTAATACTTTTAAAAAAATAAAAAAATAAAAACAATATTATAATATATAATAAATAAGAAGTTATCATTATTTTAGTACTAAAAAGAATTTTAAAAAGAATTTTAAAAAGAATTTTAAAAATATTAAAAATAAGTTTATAAAATTATAAAATATTAACTATTAAAATTTATAAATTAGCTAATTTAAAAGTTTTTTATTATTAATACTTATAGCTATACTAAATTTATTTAAAAAAAAATTTAAGTTTTTAAATAAAAATAATTAAATAATAAAATATTTTTATTTAAAATTCTAGTTTAATATTTAAAATCTAATAAATAAAATTATCAAAATAAAAATATATATAGTTTTTTTATAAATTTTTTTAAATAAGAAAATAATAAAATAAGCTTAAAAAAATAATTAAAACAATTAATATTTAATAATTTATTAAGCCTTTAAATAATAAAATATTATATAAATAATAATTAACTACTTTTAATAGTAGCTAATTTTAATTTAAAAAATTAAATAGTAATAAATTAAGTTAATAAAATTAGCTAAAGATGAATTTATTTATTTACTTTTTATATATTAAAAAGTATACAATATTTAGAATAATTTATTAAAAAAATTTAAAATTCTTAAAAATTAAATATTGCTAATAAAAGTAAATTAGCTACTATATAGCTACTATATAGCTAATATATATCCTTAAATTTTTAATTTTTAATATATATTAAATATTAATAAAAAGTTTTTAGAAAAATAAAAAATTTTAAAAATTAAATTTTAAAGTTTTAAACTTTTAAATATTATAAATATTTATAGCTATATACTATAAATACATCATATTATACTTGATATTTATTATATAAATTAAATTAAAATTTATATATATTTTAGCTATTATTTATATTTTTTTAAAATACATTACTATAATAATATTATAAATATATTTTAAAATATTAATAAAATAGTAATATAGTATTAATATACTTAAATGCTAAAAAAACACATATTTTTAATATATAATTTTATATATATAAGAAAAAATAGCTTATATAATACTTTTTAAGTAAGCTTAATATTGTAAAAGTAAGTTAGTAAATATAAAAATCTTATAATTATAGCTATATATCAATAAATAGTTATATATTTAAAAATATAGCTTAGATAACTAATATATAGCTTTAATTAAGTATTATACTTTTACTATAAAAATACTAAAGTATATATATAATATATATAAGTAAATATTTTTAACTTATATATTATATATATATTTATAATTAGTTTAAATAAGCTAAAAAAATTAAATAGTTTTTAAGCTTTATAAAATACTAAAATATAGCTTTAATACTATAATATTTATTAAAATATATTTAGAAAAATAAATAGTTAGTTTTAAAATGCAGATTTATAATTAAAAAAATACTTTTTAAATATATTAACTATTTAAATAATATTATTTAAATTTATTAACTTTATTAAATAAGTAAATATAATTTAAATTAATATACTATATTAGTAATAATACTATTAATATAAGAATTATATATATTAATTTTATTTAAATTTATAAATGTTTTTAGCTATAAGCTAAAAATATTAATTATAAGTAAATTTTAACTTATTTATATTTAGTTAGTTTAAAATTAACTATAAAAGTTTTTTAATAGTTTAAAAGTTACTTAATATATATATATATATAAAGTAGTTTTAATACTAATATTTTTATAATATAGCTAAAAATATAATTAAATATATTTAAATAATTTTACTTAAAAAACTATTAAGCTATTTTTAAGTATAAATTAATTATATAGTAGTAAATTTACTATTTTTTATATTATTATAATAGCTAAAAATTATATATAATAATAGTATTAGGCTTATTAATTAATTTATATAATAGAAAACTATATATAATTTAAATTTTAATTTAATTAAAATATTT
>JAWQFY010000735.1:0-21739 GCA_037055185.1 Capillidium rhysosporum | reverse complement strand
AATAGCTAATATATAAAAATAATAATAAATTTAGCTAAAATTATTTTAAAATTAATTTTAAGATTGCAATTTTACATCATAATTTAATTTATTTTTTAACTTTATATTAAATTTTTAAAATTTAAGTGTTCTATATACATCTATAATTTAAAGTATTAATTTTAATTTTTTATATTTTTTATATTTTTTATATTTTTTATTTAAAAATAAATTAAAAAATATTGGTTTTATTTATACAAATGTAAAACTCTTTTTTGATCAGTTTATTTTTTACTATATATATATAAACTATAATTTTATAAATTTTTTATTTTTTATTATATATATAAAAACTATAATTTTATAATTTTTTTATAATATAATAATAAATATTATATAATTTAAATATTTTTAATTTAGTTGAAGTTTAAATTATATTTAAAACTAGTTAAAAAGCTTACTATTAACATTTTGAATATAATTTCTAATTATTAAAATCATATAAAAAAGTTATATATTAAATAGTTTAATAATAGTTTAATAATATTTTAATTAAACTTTATAAATAAATTTGAAATAAAATCATTTATATAAATATATTTATTAGTATTAAATCTAACTTTTATACAATTAAATATAGTTTTTTATTATTTTAAAATAAAGTTTAAAAAATTTAAAAGTTAAAATGTTTTTTAAACTTAAACTTTTTTAGTTAGCTTTTTAAAATTAGCTAACTAAAATAAATAAAATATCTTTATTTTTATTAACTTACTAATATATTAACTACTTCATTTAATAAAGTTATAATTTAAGTTATATTTTGAATTTATATATATATTTTTTTATATAATTTTGCTAACTAAAATATAACTAAAATTATACTTTAATTTATATTTATACTATTTAATATAAATTTACTAATTAAAATATAAGTATAATTATTTTTTAATTATATATAACTTTTAAAACATATTATACTATATTAGAAAAAATATTATTTTAGTTATAATTTTAAATATATAAATATAGTAAGCTATTTAAAAATAAAAAATAAAAAATATTTATTATTAATTGTATATACTTTTAATTACTTTATAAATTTTTATTTCTTAGTTTAAAATTATTTCTATTTAATAAAACTATTTTATTTTAATATATTAGATATATATAAGTTTAAACTACTTATATTATTTTAAATATATTATTTTTACTTTTTAATTTATTAAAAATAATAAATTAATTTTTAACTAAATATACTATTAATAATATATTAGCTATAATATATAAATTACTAATAATAATTTTTTTCTAAAACTTATTTTTACTATAATAAAATATTTTAATGTTTAATTTATTTAAACTAATTACTAACACTTTAAAATAATAAGTAATTTTTTAGTTTTTGTATATTTAAATAATTTATAGTTATATTTTTTTTTAAAGTATAACTTTAAAAATATAAATTAGGTACTTAATATTTAATATTTTATTTTAAATAGTTTATCTATATAACTAACTATAAAATTATATTATTATATAATATAGTTTTTTAATATATACCTAATTATAGTAATTATATTAATTTTTAATTTAGATTTTTACTGTTAAATCTACTATATAAATGTTATTAAATAGTAATATATTATTATTATTATTATTTTATAACAGTAATTTTTTTAATATATAGGTATATTAACATTATATTAATTTTTTACTAAAAGTTTGTTATATTTTTATTATATTATTATATATTTTAATTTAGAAAATTATAAATAGTAGCTAAAAAAATAGCATTTTTATTTTTTTAATAACCTTTAATAAAATATACTAAAAATGTGGTAAAATATTATACTTAAAAATTTTTAGTTTATAAAAAGTAAATTAATTTTTAAATTATTTTTTGCTAATTTTATTAAATTAGTTTTTTTTTAACTTTTAAAATTAAAATTAGCTACTTTTATAAGTAATTAATATTATATTTAAAAAGCTATTAAAGTTATAGTTTTTTAATAATTTTATAAAAATATATTTAAGTTAATTAAATTTTAGTCTATTTTGATTTGCAAATTTTTTAAATTTTAAACAAGTTTTTATTAATAACAATAAAATTTATAAAAGAATACTTTAAACTATAAACTACAATACTAATAATAGCTTAATATTTAAATATAATTTTAATATAAATAAACTGTTTATAAAATATAAAATTAAAATTACATATTTGTATAATATATTTTTCTTATTAGTAGCTATTAAATTTTTTAATAAGTAAACTAAACTTTATTAAAATATAAGTATATAATTAGTAAATTTTTAAATATATATCCTTCTTTTAGATAAAATTAGTAAAGTATATAGTTTTAATATATATAGGTATAAAAAATTAAATTAAAATTTAATACTATTTAACTCTTTTTTTAAATATAATTACTTTAAGATATGAATTTTATCAAATTTAGTATACCTTTGCTTAGTTATTATAAAATTAAATTACTCAATTTTTTATAATATTATAAAAAAAGTCTCATTTTCTATAATTGCAGTGTTAGATAACTACTTTAAATGATTATATTAACCTAGTTTTTTAAATAGAGGTATGGAGATAAGATATCTGCTTTCAAAGCTTTTACCTTAACAAATATCAGATTTTAAAAAAAGTATATTTGTGAATGTTAGTACTTGAATAATACGTAGCTTAATTGTGTATCATTGATACTGTTACAATTGTTCTGATAGGTAATGTCTTTATTAAAGTGCTGAACTTTGTTTTAGTATGCAAAAAAATGCTATAGATATTCGAAGTTTTATAAAAGTTTGACGATGTAGCTAAATGGTCCAGTCAACATGATAATTGTATCAACTTAAGATTAATTGTTACACAGTTTCATTAACCATTTTGTGCATTTAAATAAAATTCGCTACTTGAAGCATAGGGTGTGATGGTATATAAATTAAAATATTCGCTACTGCTTGTTAAGGGGTTAGGTAGATCGGATATTGCCCTGCAACTTTAGTTGGGGTTCTGGGGTTTGTGCTGGATATAGCAAAGCTTTAAATTTTATTAACTAGAAATAGCTGTAAACTGTTATTTTAAATAAACAGTAGGTATACTTTACATAAATTACACAGTATTAATCACTGTTTAATTAAAAGCTAAGTTTATAGTATATTTAATTTAAATTATTTTTGTACACCAAGCTTAAAAAATATAATGTACCGGTTCAACTTTTTAATAATATTTATTACATTTTACACACTATTAGCTAATAGTTTTACATACAAGAGCTACCAAAACAAAATAGAATGTGAGTCGAGTAGCGCAATACTTTATCCTAAAGATTTATCAGAACTTAAAAGAATAATTAACGATGCCATCAATACCAAGACCAGATTGAAAGTGGTAGGTAGCCGTCACTCTATATCTGATACTATATGTACCGATGGGATTCCTATAAACCTTAGACATTTCGATAAGGTAGTTGTAAACGAGGATAAGCTGACTGCTAGCATAGGTGCCGGTATAGAACTTATCGATGTTATGGATCTATTACACTCACAAGGCTACACCATAAATAACATCCCGGCATACGGTGGTATAACGGTGGGTGGTGCTATAGGTTTAGGCGCACATGGGTCATCGTTACGTCACCCCAACTCTCTATCTGAGTACTTGGTAGGATTGACAGTTATCGATGGTAGAGGTGTGTTACGGAACGTTGCATTAGGTGACGAACACTTCGACGCATTTCGAGTAAACTTTGGTCTGTTAGGAGTAATAATCGAAGCCACCTTTAAAATCGAACCTAGCTTTAAGATGAAGATGCGAAATTACAGAGTGTCCGATGCTTTTTTAGTTAATACACCTAGCCAGTTGGTTACTATGGCTCGAAATAACGACTGGTTTCAGTTCTGGTGGTTTCCAACCAATCAAGGGTTAGTTATATCGGAAGGTAGTTATTACGACTTTAGACGGAAAGTTGGTGGAGATGCTAAGACCAACCTAATACCTAACATATCCCCAGCCGTTACTTTAGCCACTAAATTCGCCTTCGAATTGATTCAAGCTACCAACAACTCTTTAGCTATGAACGAAATCCAAAAACTCACTGAAAATTCGTTATATAAGGTAGATTTAGGTGTGATTTTGAAGGAGCCGATTTTTGTAGAAAGAAGTACCAACAGATTCGTCAACCCGGCAGTGGGTTACAACTACAGGCTTATGACTAATAAATGTAACCCTTGTCCTTGGGATACACCGGTAGTTAGCGATCTTAAAAAGCAACCTATATTAAGCAATGTAGTAAATGGTGTAACTGATCTACTTAAAGATATACCAGTTGTGGGTAATCTCGATGCACTTGCCGTTTTACCAGATGAAAATTCAATCGAACTTGACTTGAAAAAGTTTCCAGCAGTTATAGCTGACATGAACGACCTTCTTGAAAAGTATCCGATCGCTTTCCCATTGGTGGGGCTGTTCTTCAGATTCAGTCCCCGATCCAAAGGTTTATTGGCATTTTCTTCCGGTCGGGACACTTTCAGTATCGACTGGACTTTTCCAGCTAGATTAGATCCATACGATACCCCTCCTTATGGGTTAACAATTATGCAAACACTAGTACAACTACTAATATTTAAACATAACGGTAGACCGCATTGGGGTAAAAACGGCTTAGCTTACTTTTCAAGTGAAATTATACATAAAGCTTACCCTCAACAAAATTTCGAGAAATTTAAACTTGCTGTAGAACAGTACGATCCTGACAGATTATTCTCTAATAAGTTCGGCGATAGACTTCTTGGTGATCAAATAGATCAATTTGATATACCTGATGGAGTTACTCACTGTGCTTTACAGGACTACTGTATCTGTAAAAAGAATTCTGATTGCTCGTCAACTATGAAATGTACTACTGTTTGGGGTTATTCAGTATGTAAGTAATACTGCAGTTTGAGACAACGTTATACAAATATTTTAACGATATGTTTTTTTAATTTAGATTTATTACCTAGCTATAAATATTTTAGCAATTTTGTTGTTTATAATAAAGTAATATATTTGTGGAATAAAACTCAAAATTTTAAAGATATAGTATAAGTTAACATTTTTATTTACTATAATATTTAATACAAATAAAAAATATGTCTTTGTTTTCATATTTAATTTATACTCTCTAGGATTGCAAATTTTTGAACATAATAGAGTTAACTATATATTTATTGATTTTATATTTTACCAACTTTGTAAAATTAGATAATATATTTAAAATTTCAATAGATACAATTATTTAAATAGTAAAGCTACAGTGTTAGACATACATTTACACAAATGTATATCAATTATTATAGAATATATTAGCTTAATCATTTTAATAGTCTTATATAAACACTTTAAAAAAATTTAAGTAGGTATTTAGTTAAATTTAAAAATTAAAGTTATTTAAAAATAGTATAGTTTTATTAGCAAAATTTAATTTTATTCTTTACTTTTTTAATTTTGATTTAAGTTTTAGTAATAAGTTTAATTAGGTAATTTTATAATATAACTGATTTTAGCAATGATTTAATTAAATTTTTTAGCTTAACTTTTTTTAATATTTTATATAATAATCTATATAATAGTAACGTTTTTTACATTAGATTTACAAGGTTTTTAATTTTATTATCTAATAAATGTTATAAATTTAAAATTATTTTAATTTCTTTTATATTTTTTTTAATTATTACTAATATTATAAAATTTTATTTTTAGTTTTAATAAAATATTTTATATTTATTACCTTTTATATTATAGTATAAAATTAGTAAATACTTAATAGTATAAATAAATTTAAGCTTTAATTATTAATTTAAAACTAAATAAAAATATTAAAAATGTTATTAAATTAATAAATTTTATTATAATTAATTAAATTAAAATTATAGCTTATATAATATAAATAATATATATGTTAGTATTAATAATACTATTTAATAAAATTTAAATTAAATAATTTACTATTTATTAAACTTATTTAGCAGTTTTTTAACAATTTTTATAAATTAATTAAAAACTATTTACATTTTTAATCTTTTTTTTTAGCTTTTTTAAAGTAATTTAATTAATAACCTTTTTAATACTATAATTTTTTAGCTATTTTTTAGTTTAATAATTTTAAAAAAACTAATTAGTTAGTTTTTTTTTCTTTTTTCTTTTTTTTTTATTAAAGCTTTTTTAGATAGCTTTATAATTGCTATTTTAAATACTTTTAACTTGAATTAATAATTTTATTTTAAATATATATTCATAACTTTAATTAAAGTAGTTAGAAATAGTTTTATTAATTATTAATAATATATATTTTAAATTTGCAATATAATTAATTAATTTATTTATTTATTTATTTAGTAGTTTAAATTATATAATAATATAAATAAAAATAAAGAAATATATTACATTGTTATTTATTCTTTAAAAGAATTATTTTTATAAATATTATATTAAATAGTAAAAATCTATATAATATTTTAATAATATATAAATATTTAAAGATAGCTTTAATTATAAACTTACTAAGTTTATCTTAAATAATTTTTTATTAAATATAATTATAAAAAGCAAGTTTTTATATTAAATATAGAAGTATAAATAAATTTTAAAAAATATTAATATTATAAAATACTAAAATAAATTATTATATTTTAGCTATTAATATATCTAATTTTAAATATAAAAAATATTAAGAAAAGAAAAAGTTAGTTTTTGAAAAAAATTATATTTACTACTAAATTATATTTAAAAAAGTTATAGCTTTATAATTATTACTTAAAATCTAAATTAGTTATAGATATTTAAGCTATATAACTTTATAATAGTGAAAAAATATATCTAAATTTATATTATAAGCTAATAAAAAAAAATTAAATTTTATCTAAAATTAAAGCTATTTAGCTAAATAAATAATTTTTACTTTTAAAAAATAAATAATTAAAAATATATTCTTAATATTAACTTAATAAAAATTAAGTAGCTTTTTAACTTTTAAGCTATAAAGTATTATTAAGATAACTTAAAAAAAATTAGTTTTTAAACTAATATATTTAAATTAAAAAGTTATATTAATTATAAAAATAGTATTATATAAAAATATATATTTAATATATATAAAATATAGTTATACTATAAAAATATAAATTTATTTAAATAGTTTTTTTAAGTTTTTTTAAAAAATTATTAAGCTTTTTAATATAAACTCTATACTATATATATAATGTTTATTACCTAATAAATATAATAATTACTGCCTTATTTTTTAATTTTACTTGTTTACTTTTTATATTTTATTTTTAATTTGCTAATAATAAATTAAAATAAGCTAGCAAAGCTTTAAAATACTTATATAAACTAAAAATAAAGATTTAGTTTTTATTTTTTCTTATTTTTTTTATTTTTACTTATACTAACTATTTATATATTATTTATAAATTAAGTTTAGCTTAATTATTAAAGCTTAAATAAATAAAATTTATTAATTATATATATTTAAAACTTATATTATAAACTACTATCTATAAATAATAAGATTTTTATTTATTTATTATTATTATTTTAGTTATTTTTATTTATTATTTTAAATATATTAAAGCAGTTTTTTATAAAAGAAAATTTTACAATTTTTTTAAATAAATTTTTTACTTATATTTTTTATAATTATTTACTATCAAAAAGTTTACTTTTTTTATTACTTAAATTATAAACTAACTTTTTTATTTATTTAAACTATTTAATTTTATTAGTAAAATAATAAAAATTTACATTAGTATTATTTTATATTAAATTATAACTTTTATTATTATTTTTATTAATAATAATACTAAAATATATATTTACAAATAAATTTATCTTATTTATAATTATTATATTATTATAGTATTTTTTATTTTATAATCTAAAAATTAGCTTTAGTATAATATTATAAATAAAATATTATAATATATAAATTTACTATTTTTTATTATTAAAATAATTAGAAAAAAAATATATTTTATATATAAACTACTATTATTAAACTTTTTAGTTAATATATAAATATAGACTTTATTCTTTATATAGTAAAAAACTAGTTTTAGTACTAACTTTAATATAATTAAAAATTTCTAAATATATTTAAATAAAGCTTAAAAATTGAAAAAAAATAGTTTATTAAAACTTTACTTTATTTTTTTTATATAGTAAAAAAAAACTAATAATTTACAAATTTATATTAAAAATATTTAGCTTTTATATATTAAGATTATACTTATAATATTATTTTAAAAAAACTTTAAATAGTTAAAAAAGAGATAATTAAAAGCTATATAATTTTAATAAAGTAGTTAAAGTTTATTATTTATAGTTTAAACTTATAAAATATAAACTTAAAAATAATACTAAAATATAAATAAAATTTCTTTAAAGTTATAATATTAATTTTTATTTATTTTTAAATAAAATATTTTTTAATTTAAAAAATAATAAATATATTATATAAAGATTAAAAATTTATAATATATAAAAGAATATATATTATTAAAATAAAAATCTTAATAATATAAATTTATTTTAAAGTTTAATATATTATTTATTTTATTAAAGTTTTTTTTCTTTAAATATAGATCTTTTATAAGTAATTAGTAATATAGTAGCTAGTTTAACTTTTAATAAAATATTTAAATTATTTAAATCATTTAAATATATATAAAGCTAAATAAATTTTATTTAAATAGTTATTATTTAACTATATTAAAGAAATATATTTATTAATAATTTAAATTAAAATTAGTTACTTTTAAAAGCAGCTAACTCTTTATTTAATTAATTTTTAATTTAAATAAATTAAAAAACTTTTATAACTATTATTTTATCTAAAATTCTTTAATAAGTCTATTATAAATTTATTTTAATTTACTTTTTTTAAAATACTATATTAATAATGTATATTGTTTTTTATAACTTTAAATACTAAAAACATTGATAAATCTTTTTAACTACATATATAATTAGCTATTTTTAAAGGCAGCTAATTTCATAGATGTTATAAAAGGTAAAATAGTTTAATATAAAAGTTTGAGTAATTGTTTTACATTATTTGTAATGAAAAATTATTAAAAAGAAATTATATTTTATTGATTTTATCTAAGAGATAAACAATATATTTAATTAACATAAATAAATATTAAGTAATTAAATTCTGTAAATAAAAATATGTTTGCTTAATATAAATGAATAATATGCAAATTTTTACTTTAACTTGCTACTACATTATTTTAGTTAACTTTATATATAACAAAAAATATTTGAGTTTATTATATTTTGACCAAAATGTTTTTTGTAAAGTTCTAGAGGTCAAAAACAATATTTTTGTAGTTTTAAGCAAATTAAGCTGAGTTTAACATTTTAAACAAATAAAATAAATAAGGTTGAGCTTGTCAATTTTAGTTCAAATCATTTTTGTAAAATTTTAAGATTCTTTATAATAAAGTTTACAGTTTAAATCTAAATCGATTGGCTTTAAATTATTTATTTATTTTAAATTAAAATTATTTTATTATACTTTTTGGTCAACTTTATTAATATGAGATAAGCCCAAACGTTTTTTGCCATAATTAATACATTAATAAAGAATGAGCAGTTACCTAAAATCATAAACCAAGCTATATGTCAGCATTTTGCGACTTTATATATTATAAACTTCTAATACGAATAGTTCGCATAAACTAATAATATATAATTGATACTATAAAGTAACAATACAAAAATCGAGCCTAAATCAATAATATGTGATTGAATCTAAGTTAAAATTAGCAAAGCAATGCTAACAAGATATATTTTTAAAATTGAAGAATAGAACGCGATATGAAATCTATACAAATTCGACAATATTTTTAGCAACATCGATTGGTTTATAATATTACAAATTATACTTTTAGTTCTATCGATAAATTTAATAAAATTTTCATATATATATATATATATATAGCGGATTAAAAACCGTTATACAATTCAAAAAACATATGAAAAGAGTATATATTTATCTGAAATTAGCATTAAAATAAAATAATTTCAAAACATATTTATTATTAGATTTCAGTAAATTTAAGATTTTTAAAGTTACCATAAAAAAACAATATAGAAACGGATTGTAAACGAACACTATTAAAGTTGAATGCAAATTTAAAATTAATTCTTAAAGTGTTCTATTAAATAATGGCTAATTGTTAGAAATGGTTGATGTACCCTTAAGTCATAAGACCTATATACAGTTGTTAAGTTAAACCTTTCTTTTCAAGATCATGTTGATTTATTTAAGCTTACTATACACGTGTATATACTATTTCACAATTTAGTACTATCGTTTCGTAGTATTGAAAATGATGTGTAGTCGAGAAGCGTTAAAATAGAGCTTAGCATAGTAAACCTAACTATACAAGCATTTTCCATCAGTTTCAAGTTTATACATTGGTATTATTTAGCCTATTTCTCAGATAATGTACCTTAAATTACAATTATAGTCTAGATACAATTGTGTACTTAAAGAAATTTATTTTAAAAATTAATTAATTGTTTTTGAATAACTAATCACATTTTTGAAATGAACTACATTGGTTTATTTATTAATAGATAATTAAAGAAATTTAGACGTCATTAACTGTAAACAAATACAAATTTATTAGTACAACTTAGCTTAAAACTATGTTAATATTTAAGATTTTGAATGATAAAAGTAGGTGTTTGTTTAAAATATAATTTAAAGTTGTATGGAAATATAACTTAAATAGAACTATTTCTTATCGCGTATATCTAAATAGACACTAACTATTTTAATACGATTAAACAAATTTAATTTGAAATTTATTAGTACGCCAAGTAAAATCTATATAGAAAAAAATCAATTGAAGCTTCAATTTTTATAGAGCCTTACAATTTTAGTCCAATTAAGCTATACTTAACTTTTTTACTAAAAAATTGAAGGCTTTCAAAGCTCCCATCTTTGATAGTAAGTATGTATGTACAATTTTGGGATTCTTACTCTTTAATTTTGCAGTTAAAATCTAAATCGTTAACTTTTAAATTGCTGATCTGTTTTAATTTGTAAAAGAAAGCAAAACTTTTTGATCCGTTTTACTAACTGAGATGACAAGTTCAATTAATTTTTCCCATTTATTTTAATGGATGCAACGTTAAATAAAACTATTAACTAAACTAGCGATAAATCAGTGGTATTAGGCTAAAGTCTTTCCGAATCTACCCTACTATATAGACTAAAGCCAACATACTACATATAAAAATAGAAAAACTTTTGTTTCATATTTAAAATTAACAATATACTGTAATCGATTAATTAATGTATACGAAAACAAATACAGAAATTTATTTAATTGATTGTAATTCTAGGTACGAGTCCGTTCCGATACTGATATCTTCAACGGTTGATTTCAAATCAACAAGAAATATATCTAGAACTCCGCCACCTACTCGTTCGAAAGGTACCCTTACCAATATATATATATATCTTAATTGAGATCTAGAGTTTGTGTATCCTTTACAGCCACAACAAAAATTAAAAGTAAGGATCAAATACCGTATATACTTTAAAGCTTAGATAATTACGTTTATATTAGAAGGGTAGTATTATATTTTCGCTTTCTGTTACATTTGTAACGTATCCGATGTAACTTTAAAAACTAGGAACTGTTCACCTACTCTTTAACTTAACGAAAACAATATTTTGATAAAATAATATTTAAAGAACCTGTATTAACTAGCAACAACGGTCAACAACCTACAATTTTAGCTTGTTTAAGTGTTAATTTATACCATATACAGAGCATGGGAATTACCTATAAGTTTTTAGAGCTTATTACACCCAATAATAATTATATAATTATTAAGTATTATAACTTGTTATAATATATAATTGTATCGGTAAATGTACCTCGATTTATCTTATATTTACCTTATTTTAATATATTTTGATGTACATGTACTACCTATTTAATTATACATATATTATTACTCCACATATGCTCAAACTTGTAGCTATTTGCTTCCTATTGTTTATTTAAGAGTATTTTAACTATAAAGTTATTATTGTATAAATATTAGAAATTTTATCAATATTCTATAACATTATTTTATTTTAGACATTTATTTCAACTTTAAATATATCAAATCTTTTGATATAGATTCGGTGTATCTAAGCTACTTATCAATTTTAATAGAATCTAAAATTAGAAATTATCTGTTCCCAATTTTTAAAAGGTAATGTAGCTTTACCTTCAAGTTGAATACTAGAACTAAAGCATCAACTATTGACACAATTTATTCTATATAAATTAGAATTATCAATTAAAATAGTAAAAAGTTAATACGCTAATTTAAAAATTAGAAGCTTTGAAATGGGAAAATAATACCAGTTTTTAGTAATAAAAAGTTAATACGATATATAGGTACCTATTGTAAAGAGTTCTAGCTGTTGTAAACGTAGATCTTAGGCGGGTAATTGATAATATTAAAATATATATTAAATTTTAAAGCTATACGATTTAAAACTGAAAGGAACTATATAAATGTACTTCAAGGCTGTAATAGAATTATATAAATTTCGCTTGCAGAACTTTAGCTTCGAATCTATCAATTAGACAAAGTAAATTTTATAAAGGGGTCTATAATTAAAACTTTAACGTATATATTAACACTTTCTTATTTCTATTAAATACTATATACGTACCTACTGTGAGTGAAAAGTTGATGACCGAATTTATAACCGTACCAAAATCTCAACAACTTTATGAACACCAACTACCCGAATTAACTGAACCTCGAGCTAATGCAAATCTATCGGACCTAACTAACTTGTACGAAGTTGAACTTGAGCCTAAAAATGAAAGCGTTGAGGATCCGCAAAACGAAAAAATTAAAACTTTCGAGGATGAAGACGTAGATGTTGAGCTATTAAATTTAACTAAATTAAAAAAAACTATCTACTTAACTATATCCTCTTTAGGTGGATTATTAGGTCCGATGTCAACTACCGTATACTTTCCGGCTTTGCTAAAAATCCAAACCGATTTTGAAACTACTGCAACTATGATGGATCTAACTATATCGAGTTTTATATTTGTATTCGCATTCGCGGTAACTTCTTTTTTAATGGGAGCAAAGCTAACGTTAATGAATAAACTTTAGCCTTTAGTATGGGGAATACTATCCGATAACTACGGTAGAAAAAAATACTTCTTTCTATCACAACTACTGTTTTGTCTATCTTGTATCGGGTGCGCTTTAGCACCGAACATCCAAACCTTTATAGTGCTACGATTGTTCCAAGGTATAGGAGCTTCTGCTCCATTAGCAATAGGTGTGGGTATAATCATAGATATTTACAAGAGGGAAGAGCGCGGTGTAGCTATGGGAACGTTCTTTGTTGGGCCGCTTATCGGTTTAGTCTTAGGTAATTATAAATTAAAAGTCGGTTCACCGATATTAACTTTTATACCTATTATTAGGTCCTATATTAGGTGGGTTCATGACCGAATATTTAGGTTGGAGATCCATATTCTGGTTGTTAGCCTCTGTAGCCTTCCTAACCTGTATTTTAATCGTATTGCTGTTGAAGGAAACGTTACCAACTACTACTTTAACCAAATTTCCTATCCAAATTGAAATCGGTCGTCTAAATTTAAAAGTACGTAAAATTGGGCAACTTCTGAACCCTTTTCAACCTTTAATCTACATGAAATACATCAACGTACTGTTAGGTGTTGTATACTCTACCATAGTATTTTCAGCTTATTACGCTGCGTTGGCATCACATACTCGTGCCATGTCCTTAAACTACAGCTTAGATACCAAGACGGTAGGTTTAACTTACATACCTATAGGTTTAGGTAACGTAGTAGGTACCATAATAGGCGGTTACGTATCCGATCGTAACATAGCTATTTACCGGAAACAGTTCGGTATCAGGCCACCACCCCAAGTTCGTCTTTATAACGTATGGCCTGGAGCTGTAATTATAACGATTGGTCTCGTACTTAACGGATGGTTTATCCAGTTCAAGTATAACTTAGCGTACACTTTATTAGCTCAGTTCTTAATTGGTGCAGGTATGAACAACGTCTACAACGCCATATCTACCTACCTTGTCGATCTGTACCCTAAATCAGCGGCCTCTATAACCGCTACCTCTAACTTCTTTAGAATGTTGGGATCAGCTTTAATTGTCTCTATCATATCCTTACTTCTGGATAGTTTGAATTATGGCTACACTTTCACTCTGTTTTCAGCATTTCAAATTGTCGGTTTTGGGCTTCTAGCTTGGTTGCTCTACTTGGGTAAAAATAGCATGGAGTCAAGTATAGATAAAGCTGTAGTTGAAAAGTAAATAAATAAATAAATAATCTGAAATTTATGCCTGCTTTTTTTATACGTTCGTACTTTATCATCATTTAAATAAGTATAACAATTTTTATTGCTCTTTGACGATAGAAACTTTAATAATAAGATATAGTGTAACTAATACTCAGTTTACTTGATCATTTATTAAATAATATTAATACCGGATCAGAAATTTCTTTTTTTGGTAAAAAATTAACTGATGACTTTATTAGAGAAGTTCAATTTTAGTTAAAATTGTATATTTTAACATACCTTTTTCTTGTTCTAGCACTAAATTGGCTGATAAAATAATATACTTTAATATAAAACTGCTTCTAATTCTATAAAAAAATATACTTACCCTTTTTCTAATTAACTGATGTAAATCTTATATTAAATTGTTTACAAATTTTGGTTTAAGGTATGTAATTTAATTTATACTATATAGAACTTAACTATTTAAAAAAAGGTACTATATCTACTTTTTAAATTTAAAACTTTATAAAATAATAATATTTTGTTTTTATTACTTATTATTTTTTACTAAATAAAAGCTTTCTATATTATAAATAATAATGGTATAATTTTAACTACTAACTAAGTTATTAATTAATTAATTTTAATGTTTTTACTTTTATTTTTTTATAAGTTACTTAGTATAAAATCTTTATATATTTTATACTTTTATCAAATTTTTAAAAATATATATTAATATATTTTAGATTTTTTAAGCTAAAGCTTATTATAAGTAAAAAAGATAAACTTTAAATAAAAAAAATTAAATTTGGTTTACTTATATTATATAATATTTTAGTAATACTTAATACTAATACTATATATTAATTTACTATCTTTTTTCTTATAATTATAAAAATAGTTAAATATACTTTAATTATATTTTAGTAAAATAATTTTCTAAAACTAAATTTTGCTTATAATACTTAATAGCTTTTTAAAGTTAAGTTAAAATTAATTTAAGTTAAAAAGTTATTAATTTTTTATATTAATTTTTAAATATATTTTAATTACTATAAAAAATAAAATTTTAATTAAAAATAATATTAAAAAGTAAGTTTTATTAAATCTAGTATAATACCTTTTATTTAAAAATAAATAAAATTTAATAATTAACTTTATATTTTTAGCTTTTTTTATTGATAACAATTTTTATATAAAACTTACCTTAAATTCTAGCTAATTTACTATAAATATATATATTTTAAAAGTAGTTTAAACATATTTAATAAAATTAAATGCTGAAAAATAAATCAACTAGTTTATAGCTATAATATTATTAGTTAAATACAATTAATTACTATTTTAAATATATAAATATATATATTATTATATATATAATTAGTATTTTTTTAAATTTTTTTCTTTTAAACTAGTATAATAATTTTTAACATTTATTATATTTTTAATTACTATTAATTTTAAATTAATTAAAATATTTATCCAACTTTAAACTTTTAAGTTTAATTTATTAAACTATTAAAATTATAGTAATATTATAGCTTTATTTTTAAACTTTTAAAAAAATAAGTAAAGTAATATATATATAATACTAATAATAAATATTATAAGCTAAAAAGTTATTTTATTTTACTATTAAATTTAAAAATAGTAGTATAACTTTATTTTTTCAAAATTTTAAGTATATTTTTTATAATATACTTAAATCAAAAAATATTTTATAATAAAAGTATTTAAAAATAATAATAAAATAATATTATAACTTTAATATAATAGTTATTTACTTTAGATTTCTTTTTAGTTATAGTTAAATACTATAAATAAGTTTTAATATTTTATTAAAATTATATAATAATATACTAAATATTTTTATATCTATTTATAAACTTTATTAAAATAACTCTATTAATAATTTTGATATAAGTTTATAAGTTATTAGTATTCTTTTTTTTTACTATATAAGAAAATTAAAATAAGACTTTTATAAACTATTTTTTTAAATATTTTAAACTTTATCTAATAATAGTTAGGCTTTTTTTTATATTTTAAAAAACCTTAAATAATAGTTAAAAATAGTTAAAATTTAACTTATATTTATAAAATAAATATTAAATATTATTAGTTTTATTAAAAATAAAAGCAAATATATATATATTCAACTAATTTTATTATATTTAGTTTTTAAAAATTATTTTAAACTATTTTTAAAAGTAGTAAATTTTTTATTTACTAATTTATACTAAATTTATTTACATATATATTATTTTAATTATTAAAAAAAATCAACTTTATTTTATATTTTTATGCTAATTATAATTTATATTAAATTAGCATATATGATTATTTTTAACTATTAAATTATAATAATTACTAAAGTATAAAATATAAAATATAAAAAATTGTTTATACTTTATTTAAAAATTCTTTAACTTTAAGCTTTTTTCTTAAAATTTTCTTATTTATACCTTTAATATATATATATATAACTTAGTAGTGTTTTAATATAAAGTAGTTAAACTAACTCATTTTAAAACTATTGATAGATTTTAATATAAAATATATAAATTAAAAAGCTATTTAAGTATAAAGTATTATTTAATAGCTTATTTTAAAAATAGTATTTTTTAAAATAATTTTAATTATAAATAACTTTTAGTAAAGCTTATAAAAGTTTTATATTTACAAATATAAATAAATATACTATAAAAATTTGCTACTAATATAACTAATAAACTTTATATAAATACTATACATATATATAAATATAATATAATTTATATAACTTATTATTTAATTATATTAAGCTATAACTTTTAAACAAATTTATTAAAGAAAAAAAAATAATATAAGTAGCAATTATAATAGCTAAAGGTATTTTATTTTCTAATAGAAAATATAGTTTTTTAAAAATTTAGTTTTATTTATAATAATTAACTTAATATTATTAAAATTAACTAGTATTTAAACTAGTTTTAAATATTTATATATATAATAATAAAACTTAATAAAACTTAACAAGTTATATATATTATTTATTATTTAGTACTAAGTTATAATATTATAACATATTAAGTTAGATATAATATTTTTATTTTTAAAAGGTTTAAAAATTAAACAGTTTTAGTGTTTTAGTGTTTTAATATTTTAATATCTAAAATTTTAAAATTTTATATGCTGTAAAAGTTTACATTAATTTAGAAACCTATATAAACTAGTTTTATAAAAACTGTATATTAATAAAAAGCAATTGATATAGTTATATATTGTTTACTCAGATAACTTTTATTTTATAAATAACTAAAGCTAAATTATAACTTATACTATATTTAAAAGATCCAATTTATAATATAGCTTAAAAATTTTGAATTGCTAACTTTGCCCTAAATACGAAGAAAATTTTGTATGAATTTTAATATTTACCCACTAAATAAAGAATTCAATTTTATTAGAATGTTTATTATTACGCCTAAAAGAAATAATGTCTACTTTCACTTTTGGAAATTAGTTCTTGTCTTGCCAGTGGTGCTAACAGCTGTACTTTCCTATAATCACTCTATCTTTTGGTTTATTATAACTTTAAACATTATGCTATAATCCAAGAGAAGGTACAGTTTTTATTCTGTCTGTTCTCTTAATTTACTTTGCATTTCGAATTCTAACCTTATTAAAATTCAATTTAACAAATAGAAACATTCTTCCTGTAAACTATCATTTAAGTGTTCGATTTATAAGGAGCCCTTAAAGAATCCAAAAAAAGGAAAATCTAGCTAGCTTATGTAAGATCGAAGCATCATGAATTTTATAAATTTTTAATAAATTTAATTAAATTGCCAGCTCATCAAAATGTTCAATCAAATGTAGACTACGTTTACCAAGTAAGGCTGACTTGTAATTTTATTGGCTATTTGTAAAAGCGATTAAGTTTAAGATTTTCAGAATTTATTCAAAGTTTGTTCAAAACCAATACTAAATTGTAATCGACATGTCTGATAACAACCTTACACTTAACATTAAGCAATCCGATGGCCAAAAATTTGTAGTCCAAACTACTCAAGACTCTACTGTAGCTCAACTTAAAGAAGAAATTACTAAGCTAAATGAATATCCCGCTGATAGGCAACGCTTAATTTTTGCTGGAAAAGTGCTTAAAGATGAAGAAAAGTTGTCTTCTTATAATTTAAAAAATGATCTCACTATTCACTTAGTTAGGAGTAATTTAAACTCAGGTAATTTTTTTTGTAGTTTTTTACTTATTTTTAGGCGCTTCTAAAGGTGCTACTCCCCCAACTACTTCTAATACTACAGCTACTCCTTCTCAACCTCAGCAAGCTCAACAACCTACTGCTAATGCTCAAGCTGATGCTATGGCCAATTTGTTTGGTGCAGGTTTTTCTGGTTTTGGAAACCAAGGACAAGGACAAGGGCAAGGATTCAGCACTTCTGGGCAAAATGCCATGCCAAATATGGCCGGCATGCTAAATAATCCAATGTATCAACAACTAATGACTTCTATACTTTCGAATCCTGAACTAATGTCTAGTATGATGCGCAATAATCCCGAGCTGAACAGATTAGGATTAACCCCAGAACAAATTAGCACCATGATGAGTAGTATTAACCCTGATATGATGCGCGAAATGCTGTCTAATCCCCAAATGCAAAATATGATGAGTGCAATGTCACAAGGCGGTGCTGGTGGATTCCCTAACGCTTTTGGTACTACCAACCAGACTCCTCAAAATCCCCCTGCTACTAACCCTATGCTAGATTTT
The DNA here is from genome assembly GCA_037055185.1 of Capillidium rhysosporum. Taxonomy (NCBI): domain Eukaryota; kingdom Fungi; phylum Entomophthoromycota; class Entomophthoromycetes; order Entomophthorales; family Capillidiaceae; genus Capillidium; species Capillidium rhysosporum. The sequence goes on along the minus strand of JAWQFY010000735.1, from coordinate 2,614 downwards.
ATGAATCAGCTTGGTGCTAATGGCGGTGGCACTCAACCTAATCCTTTTGCTTCCTTTATGAACCCAACACCTGCTCAACCAGCTGCTCCATTACCGCCTCCAGAGGAGCGTTTCCAGGTACAGTTACAACAGCTTAATGATATGGGTTTCTATGATCCTGCTAAAAACATCAGAGCATTGTTAGCTTCCGGTGGTAACGTCCATGCTGCTGTTGAGTATCTTTTTAATAATCCTTAAATCTAAATGTGATTTTTATTTTTGTAAGAGTATATTTTTAAATGATTTAAAAAACCTATATTTCAGCTTTATCTTAACCTTTGTTAATTAATATTTTGAGCTAGTTAATGTTTGTATAGCTCTTATTACTTTTAATTAAGTAACAATGTAACTAATAACTTGGATAGTTTAACATAAAGTTAGTCTGCTTTTATTTTTTTATTATAACATAAGTAATTTTTACATTATATTTATGCTAATTAACTTAAATCAAACTTGATTTAACAATAGTTAAAATAATTATAAAAATATTTAAACTAATAATTTTATTTAATTACAGTGATAAATTGCATAAGTGATTAGTTATTATCAAAAGTAGTTTATTTTAATTTTTAAAATTACATAAACTAGAAATATTTAAATTTTTGATATAAATTTCTAGCATTATATTTACTTTTGTATATAAAGCACTTATTTTTAAAATAAAAAAAACATATATTACAATAAAAGTATCTATATTTAACTATACTATTATTATACTTACTTTTTAAAACTTATAATATATTTTATATCTTAGTACTAATATATATTATTTATTAAATATAATATTAAAAGTTATCTATTTTATATATAATAATTTAAAAAAGTTTTCAGTTAGAGAAAATACTAATGACATTGTAAAAAACTATAAACTATTATATAAAATATGCTAGTAATGCAAATATTTACAAATTTAATATAAAAATATAAGAAATTAAGTTTAATATAATAAGTTTTTTTTATTTAAAAAAATAAATAGTAATACTATTTAAATTTAACTTTTATTTAATATCTAATACTTAGCTTAAGATTTTTAAAATTTTATATATTAAATTTTTATAAAGCTTTAATAAATTAAAAAAAGTTTTTGTTTTATATTTTTTAAATATTTAAAATTAATATAAATTAATTATTAAATTTAATAACTATTAAATATTTATTAACTTAATAAAACTTTATTTTTTTATATTATAAAATTTATTAATTTTAATTAGTAAAATAATATATTAATTTAGTATATTAACTAATAGTTTTTTAAATAAAATTTAAAATAAAATAATTTATAAATATTAAATTTACTATATAGTTAAAGTTATAATTTTTTTAGTCTTATTACTAATTTTTTATATTTATTAAGCTTATATTTATATATATAATAAAGCTATATAAATTTAAATATTATTATTTAAATAATTAATATAATTTTTTAGCATATTTTTAGCTTTAAACTTATATTATTATTATTTTTAAACTATTTTAGTAATATATTTATATTTTATAAAGTTTGAAATTTTTATTTATTTATTTACACTTAAAAATATTTTTTGCTTTATATTAAAGATATAAGTTACTATAAAAATAAAAGTATAAATTAATAACTTTATTTTATTAAACTTAGTTAAATTATATACTTTATTATAGTATATAGCACTATAAAAAATAGCTTTAAATATTTAAAAGTATATTTAAATTAAACTTACTTTATATAGCAAAGTAAATTAAGCTAATATTTTAGCTATTTTAAAATTTAAATTATTATATATAATAGTTAAATTATTAATTAAATTTAAAAAGTAAAGATAATATTTAAAAAAAAGTAAAGTTATAAAAACTTAATTTTTATATTAGCTTAATTTTTAGTAAAGTAGTTAAATATAATAATAAATAACTAAATTAGTAAAAATAAAAAGCTAAAAAAGTTAAAGGTAATTACTGCTAAATAAAATATTTAATAAAAAAACCAAATAATTATAAAGTTAATTTTAGAAAAAAAAAGTAGCTTATATAAAATTATATAATTAAAATATTTAATAAAGCTATTTTTAGTTAAGCTTTTTAAGTATAAAAGTATAAAAATTAAAAAGTAGTAAAAAAATAGCTAGTTTAGTACTTATAATATTATATAAGCTAAATATTATAATTAAACTTAGATAAAACTACTTAGTATTCTAATTAGGTAATATTATATCTAATTTTTTTAAAACTTTACTTTTAGTTATAGCTAATAAAATTAAAAATAAATAAAGATTAATATGAGTATATATAGTAGCATTAATAATTAAAGTTAATATTTTTAGTAAAAATACTTTTACTCTTTTTTATTATTATTTTACTTAAATTATTAAGTAGTAAAATACTTTTAAAAGTAGACTGCTATTTTAATTTAGTTTTATTTTAACTAAAATAATTGCTTAAATTATAATTTTTTACTAATTATATTATAAAAAATTGCTTTTTTTAGTATATAAATATTTTAATATTTTAATACTGTGACACCACAAGCTTTGTCACCTAGCTCACCTAACTGAGCCTCATTGATATCCATCTTTTTCTTAATTCATATATATTTTTCTTTTTT
>JAWQFY010000734.1:0-21743 GCA_037055185.1 Capillidium rhysosporum | reverse complement strand
AAATAACTAATTTTTTTTACTAATATTTTATTATAATAAATTAATGATATTCTTTTTTTATTTTATTAATTATTAGCTTATAGCCTAAATTAATATAATTTATAAATTTATATTTAATAAATTTTTTATATTAACTTTTATTTTATTTTATTATTTTAAAGTATATAACTAAATAATATTTATAAGTTTAACTAAATAATATTTATAAATTAAACTAAAAATATTTACAGTTAAATATAAATTTATTATTTTTAAAAATAAAGCTAAAATATTAATATTTTATATTAATTATAGCTTAAAAAGCTAAAAATATTTAAAAATTTCAAAATTAGTTTATTTTAAAATATAAAACTATTTGCTATAAAATTAAATAAAAGCTTAAAAATATATATTAAAATTACTAAAAATAAATAAATAAATATTTTATATTAAAATACTATACTTTTAAAAATAAATAAATAAAGATTTTAAATATTTTAAAAACTTAAATTTAAAATTCAAAAGTTTTTTAATACAAATTAAAAATATTTTTAGTAAAATTATATATTTTTTTATTAATTAAACTATATTTAAATAGTTAAAATTTTTATAATAATAGCTATTATTAAATAAACTTATATATTAAAATAAAAAATGCTAAAAAAGCTTAATTAAAATATTAATTACAAATTTTAACTATTTTTTAAAACTTTTTAAATATAATTTGTATATTTTTTTACTTTGCTTTACAAAAATACTATAAAATTAAACAAATTAAAAATTTTAATAATATTTTATTTAGCTAATAAATTTAACTAATATTTTACTATATTAATATATAAATAACTTTTTAAGCATTATTTTTTTTAAAATATTTTAAAATACATTTAAGTATAGATAGCTTTTTAGAAAAATAGTTAACTTATAAAGAAAAAACTTAAATAAATAAACTTTATTATATTAAAAATAGTACTGCTATTAAAAATTATAAATAAAGTAGTAAAAAATATTAAATATTAGATTTGCTATTAATATTATTATAGTTAACTAGAAATAAAAGTTATAAAATAAAATTTAGTTAAATATAAATTGAATTTAAGCTAATTATAGCTATATTAATACACATAGTATATATAACTATAATTATTAAAAAAGAGTAGTTACTATATACTATTATAATAATAATAATATTTATTATTTATTAATATTTTATTAAACTTTAAATTTAAGGATTTAAAAATTATTTTACTAATTTTGTATTTTTATTTAAAAAGTTAACTAAAGCTCTAATTAGAAAGTTATTAATCATTTACTTAGGTTACATTTTCAATATTTTACTATTTCTAAAAGAATAAATAGATAAGAACATAAAAATTTTAAATATTTCAATAGTTTAACTAACTTTATTTTTAAATACTAGATTAAAGTAAATTTATATAAAAATTTTCAAATTGTTAAATTAATTTTTATTATAAGGATTAAACTTAAAATATCAAGTTTATTAATATCATTATAAGAAATAAGTTATTATCTAAAATTCAATACTTTTAAAAGGTAATAGATCCAATTACTTGTTTATATTTAATTTAACTATAACTAAAAAGTATTTAATATTTTAATAAATATAATTAGCTAATTATGAAAAACTAGGTAAATTTCAAAATTTCATATGTGCCTACAATTTTGGATTTCTACTTAAAGTTTTTTCTGCTGCCTCTAGTACTAGATTTCACATTAAGCTTTTATGATCAAAATCAGCTTCGAAACATTCAATTCGATTTGGGTCACAAGAATCATATACCTATTTCTTTTATTTTTCTTTAGACTTGAGAGCTAACGAATTTAAAACGTAGATAGTTTCTTTTCCCTAATGATGGTTACATAAAAGTTAAATATACGTTAGGTGATGTGATAAATAATGAAAATTTTACCTTCATCTGTTTGATTACTAATTTAGATTTGAATAATGTTGTTAAAAACTTTATATCGTTATGGTTTAATAACCCCGATTGCTCTAGAACCTGATTTCTATTTCTAAATATTGGATATTGTTAGCCGATGCTGATTAGTTAAAAAAATAGCATTACAGTCCATCGGGTAGATGCGCTTCAAGTGTCAGAAGGATCTTTTTTAAGCTTTCATTTAAAGGCTAAAAAATTAAATTTAGTAAAACTTTAAACCGAAGCTTTATATAACTTACGTGTTGCCTATACTCTATTGGAAGGGAAAGTATGAGTTTATCGAAATCCAAATTTGTTTTATTCTTCTTTTTGAAAACTTTGTTTGCATTTTTTCGTTTAATAGGTATGCCAGTCGAAGTATCCTGACCTGACATACTGGCAGGTTGTCTATTTTGTTTTGAACTTTTAGTAATCTGAATTTGTTCATGTTGGCCTCTTTGGGTGTGAGTATTATTGTTTTGCTCGAACTCCTCATGAGCCGGTTGTAAATTTAAAATCGATTCGTCCAAATCTTCATGAATAGTATTGCTTATACTAGCTTCATGTTCCAACTCAGCTTCATCTATTTGGTTATTAGCTTTTTAAATTAAAAAGTCAAAATTACCTAAATCGTATATACTTGGAGCCTAAAGTTTAATAATGAATAGTCAAAATTTATAATAAATAAAAATTATTACATTAAGCATAGTAAAGCATTCTGAGGATAACTGTATCGATTGTAAGAATGTACTAAAATGAGTATTGAACTTAACCAAATCTTTATTAACTTCAGTTAAATCTAAAGAATTATCCTTTAAAGTTTTGACTATAGTATTTAATTCTTTAACTGATTCAACAACAAAATGTTGGTTACCATCCTCCCATGGCTTAGCTTGGTTTTGTAGTGAGTTTACTGAGCTAACTTCCGGCATATTTGCAATGCTTAGCCTAGGGAATGGTGTAGGTGTAAAACCTAAATTAGCATTTCGATTTGGTAATACTATCGATTTTCGGTGTGGGGTTGGTTTTTGGTAGAAGGGTCGATCCATATTATTTTAAACTTTAAAGGTTTGAGTTGGTTATCTCGAAAGAAAACAAAGTTTAATAATTGATGGGTTTAAAAAAATCAGTTCGCTTCAAATCCCGTCATATTAAATGTTTGAGAAAAATTTTAGCCAATTATAATTTAAAACATATTTCTGTAGGCAACGATATAAGTGGGAGTTGCTTTGAGTGTACTAGTAGGTTTTATTTTAAAGAGGTATTGAAAGATCGAATTGTTAAAAATTTTAATTTGCGGAAAATAATTTACTTATCTATTTAAACTAGATCTTAAAAATCAGAAAATGAAGTTTAGAAATACTCTATTATCAACTATAAGTTTACTTTTACCTTTATTTAATTCAGTTAAAGCTGAATTTGAAGAGGAGACTAAGGCTGGTATGTATGAAGTCCATCCTCATTCTTTGACAACTCCTTTTGTTGGTAAGTTATTTTTATTTAGCTTAATTTTAATTTACTTTATGTAGAAAAACTTAATATGCCTTGGTTTGAATTTGGTGGAGATACAGTAATTGATACTTATACCCATATTCGCTTAACCCCCGATTCATCTTCGCGCTCAGGTTACATTTGGTCTAAATTAGTAAAAATTTAAAATAATTTCTTCTAAAACTATTAAGACTATGCCTGAAAAAAATTGGCAAGTGGAGTTCGATTTCAAAATCCATGGTTCCAGTTCATATATCTCAGGAGATGGTCTTGCTTTTTGGGTTGTTAAAGAACGTAGCAAGCAAGGTGCTTTTTTAAAATTTATTGTTTTTAACATTTTAAGGTCCTGTTTTTGGTAACGCTGATTATTTCGAGGGGCTTGGTGTGTTCTTTGATACTTATGCTAATGAGGCCCACGATGAAAGCTTCCCTTATGTATCTGCTATGCTTGGTGATGGAAAAACAACTTATAATGTTAACAACGATGGATTCACTACTAAATTAGGAGGCTGTTCTGTAAGATATTACTACTTAAATTCTCAAAATTCTAATTCATTTTCAGGCTGATATCAAGCATGCTGAATTCCCAACAAGAGCTCTTGTCACCTATGTCAAAGATCAATTTTTAGAAGTAATATATAGCTATACTTTTGTAATTCAAATTTTAAATATTTTATGTTTTAAAAGGTTAAACTTAAAACTACTGAAGAAGGCGATTACGAACACTGTTTTACAGTTGACAATATAAAGCTACCCAGCGACGTCTCCATGGGTTTTACTGCCCTTACTGGTCAACTTCATGACAATCATGATATTTTAAAAGTCACTACCCGTACCTCAGCATCCGCCCCCACATATAAACCAATTCGTTCTAAGGCCACAGTTAAGAAGTATGGTGGTAGTGGCATCTGGACTGGACTTGGATGGATTTTCAAACTAAGTCTTGTTGGTGCCTTTATAGCAGTTGCTTATTACGGCTATAAGAACCACCAGGCTAAAGCTAATAAGAGATTTTAAATATTTTGTTTAAAAGTTCTTAATATAAATAAAAAAGATTTTTTAATTTTTTTAGTTTATTACTAAATAAACTGTTTAGCCAGTAACTTTAATTGTTATCACTTTTACTAAATACTATTTAGTATTATTACATTGAAGTGGATCATTTTTTAATTTAATATAACAAGATAGTATTAAAATTATATAATGTAATTTCAAATATTTGTAAACAATATAATTTAAAGATAAAATAAACTAAGTAAATTATATAAAAGTATATAATAAAAGAAATGTAATAGTTAAGCTCTTAATAGAAGTGGCTTTTAGCTCTCTAGTTAATATATATTGCTATAATTTAATTAAAAAAATGAAAAGAAAATACCTTATTAAAGAAGGAGTAGGTATAATAGTATTATAACTATATTAAAAAAAAGTTCTAATAATAATTCTAAAATTAATAAAAAGAGAATATATATAATTTACTTAAGTAAATAAAAAGAAAGTAAGATTATAATAACTTTAATATAACTAAAAAATATTATATTTTTATTTAAAAAGAAGTAATTATTATATATTAAAAAATAATATAATTAAAATATATATATATATTATTATAAAGAAGGGTGTTAATACTAGTACTAGAGTTAAAGTAAGTAAGTTACTTTTAAAATAAATTATAATACTATGTACTATATTTATTAGATTTTAATTTATTATAATTATATTAAACTTTATTTATTTATAAATATTTTAAGCTTATATAAATATTTAATTATTTTTAAAAGTAGCTAATTTTAAAAATTGGCTATAATTTAATATATATTTAAAAACTTAAATATTTTATAAGTTTTATTAAAAGTTATTTACTAAATAATTTTTTTTAAATAAATATTATTTTTAAAAATATATATATTACTTAATAGTATATATATTTTAAACCAAAATTATTAGCATACTTTTAAAAATAAAATAAAAAATAGCTAAGTATTTATATATAATAAATATAAAAATTATATTTTAACCTAATTTTTATATAAATCATATTAAATTATTTTATTATTATAAATATTATTAAATAATTAATAGTAAAGCTAAAGATAAAAAAATACTTTTTACTTTTTAAATAAAGTTTAAAAAAATAAGTAAATATAAAAATATATTTATTATATTAATTATTAAAAATTTACTAAAAAAAATTAGTAAATTATAAAACTTTAAAGTTAAAGTTTTAAATTATTTTTTTAAATATTAAATTAAAAAAATAGTACTTATTTATTTAATATAGTAAAAATAAAATAAAATAAGTTATACTTTTTTTAACAAATTTAAAAAGCTTATTAAATATTTAAAATTTTTAAATAATATTTAAGCTAAATAAAAAATATAAATTTATTTTTAGTATTAAAAGCCTTACTAAAATATATTAGAAAAAATAGTTAATATAAATTAAAAGTATAATTTTAAACATATTAATTATTTAAAATTTTTTATTTAAATTTATATTAATATTTTAAAAATAAGTATAAGTTTAAAAAAATATAATATATTTAGCTTTTAAGCTAATATTAAACTATATTTATAAATTTAAAAATATAAATAGTATTAAATATATATATTAATTTTTATTTAGTTTAATAAATGCTAACTTTAATATTAATGTAAAATTTTATTTAAGTAGTCTTATTTCAAACTTATTTTAAAAGTTTAAATAAAAAATTATAATACAATTTTAATATATAATTATATATATATTAATATAATTTATTAATTTATACTACTTTAATTATTAAAAAAATATATTTAAATTTATATACTAAATATATAAATTAATTTTATTAAACTTTTAACTAATTTATATAAAATTATTTATAACTTTTACAATAATTTAACTAAATTTTTTAAAGTTTATATAAAATATAAAGCTATATTAAAAAAATAATTTATAAAAACTATAATTTATTTTTTTTATAATAATAAAAAATTATATATTTAATTTATAAAAAAATTATAAATAGCTACTAACTTATATTATAATATATTAAAAGTTTTATAATCTAAATTTAGCTTATAGTTTATAGCTTTTAGCTATAAATTAAAATTAAAAACCTTTTAATATAAATAAATTACTAAATTTTAAAATAGTTAAATATAAATTAAAATATTATTAATTTTTTATTAAATATTTAATTTAATAGTGAATATATTAGCTTTAGTATACTCTTAAATTAAAGTTAAGCAATTTAATTAATTATAAGCTTAAGTAAAAAAAGTATTTTAGTTAATTTATAATCTTAATTTAAAGGTAAATATATAAGTTTTATTATATAGTTAAGTTAAAATTAAGTATTTTAATTTAATTATACTTTAAAATTTAGAAATATACTATAAAGTAATATAAAAATAAGTTATAAAATGTTTATTTAAGATAAAAAAATGCTATTTTTATAGTATACTTAGTAGTTTGCTTATAAAAGTATTAAGTTAGCTTTAAAAACAAAATTAATAGCTTATTTTTAACTTTGCTAAATAAGCAAACTTATAGTAAATATTATTTAAAATATATTAAATTATTAATTAATTTTTTAAAAAGAATATAAGTTTAAATAAATTATAAAACAACTATAAACTTAAAAAGTTTTAAATAATAGTTTATATTAATAATAAAATTATATTATAAACTTTTTGATAAAGTAATTTTTAATATATAAATTATTATTTTAGCTTAAGCTTAAAATATAAAAATAAATTAATAATAAATGCAAAATTAAAGCAATAAGTATTTAAGCTTAATATATTAATTAAAATTATATATAGTTTACTTAAAATATAATATATTTAAGTTTATATTATAAATTTTCTAATATTATTTTTTTTAATTTTAAATATATATTAATAAATTTATTTAAAACTATAAAATTTTTAATATAAAAAAAGCTAAATAAATAATATTATATTTTTAATAAAAATATATTATTAGTTTTTTTAACTTAAATTTTTTAAAGCTATAATTTTTTAAGTAAAAAATATTTATAAAATTTAGCTTTTTTAAAAATTATTAAAAAAGATATTTAATATATATATATTATATAATTTAAGTAGCTAATAATAATTTAACTTTTAATAATTTTTAAAACTTTTAATTATATAAATATTTTTAAACTTATTATATTTAGTAAAATACTACTTAGTATAATATTTAGCTTTAATTTAAAATTTACTATAAAACTATTAAAAATATTTAATTAAATATTATATAAATTTTATTAAAAATAAATATATATGTTTAATTTAATAATAAAGTTTTAAATAAATTAATATATAAATAAGATAGATTATAATAAAATTAAAATAAATAATAGCTAAAGCTTAGCTAAAAATAAAAATAAATTATTAAGTTACAAAAACTTTTTTAATAGTTTAGTAGTAAAATTAATTTTTTTTAAAAGTGTAAAATTAGCTTTAAATAAATAAAATAGCTTAAGCATATATTAAAGCTTTTTATATAAGTAAGAAAAAAATATTATTAGTATTAGCAAAAAAATAAATAATTAAAAAAAAGATAAATAAAAGAGTTAAAATAAGTAGTAAAATTAGTTATATTTAGAATTTAATATATTTTAATTTTAAAATATTTTTTAGTAATAATATTAGCTAACTTTTAAACTAAGATATAAATAATTTATTAAATTTATATTTTTTAAATAAAATACTTAAAATTTTAATTAAAATAGAGAGAAGTAAAATAAATAATAAATAAAAATAATAGCTAATAAAATAAATATCAAATATATTCTTTTTAACTTTTAAAATTAAAACTAGCTTTAGTATTTTGCTAATATTTTTTCCAATATTTATTACATTTATAAAATCTTTTTAAAGACTTTATATATATATAAACTATTCTTATTATTTATAAACTTTAAAAAACACTAAAAAATTATAGTAGTAAATAAAAAGTAGCAATTTTATAAATGTATTTCAGCTACTACAGCACTCCAACCTAAAACATTACCCTATAGTTTATTTTAGTAACTACTTATTTTAACCTATAGCTTTAAGATATTATAATAAATATAAATATTATAAAATTTAATTCAATTTTCAAATTTTAATTAATATTAGCTTTGCTTATTTTAGTTTGTTCTGTATATTTTTTTGAAATTTATTAGTTTAAATTTTAATTATGTATTATTTTTATTCAAATACATAAAATAATATTAAAATAGTTTCAAACTTTTTAATTTGTTTTTAATTTTAGTTTCTTTCAAATTCACTTTTTATTCTAAATTTTAATTTTGATTTGCTTTACTCTGCTTTTTTATTCTAAAATTTCAAATTCTTACGAATCAAAAGTGTTTAAAAATTTACGTAGTAAAGAAGTTTAGCCAAGATCATTAACTTTGCTAAATTTACTTTTTAAATAACCATTACAATTAAAACATTTAAAGTTCTAACTTCTAACGATTACAAACATCCGAAGCGTCTAAGTAAATAGTGATATATGTATATACTATTAAATAATATTAATAGTTCTATTTAAACCGAAACCTATTCAGATGTCTCAGCCTCATCTTGTTAATCAAGAAACTTTAGCGTCAACAAGTATAAAGCGATCCCTACAACTGGTCAATGAATCGCAAACGAATTTAATTTGGGGTAAGCTAGAGCCCTTAAACCTCAAAAGCAATTTGTCGACCCTTTTCCTTTACAACTCCAAAAACAGCTACACTTTGGGACGAAACCATAGTTGCGAGCTACGGTAAAGTACAACATAGTACACCATTAACTTAATTTGTAGAGTAAATAATCAAAAGCTGAGTAACTTTCATTTCCGAATCGATAGGGTACAGCTGTTAACCATTGTACACAAGTTAACTTGTTTTAGGCTTTTAATAAAGAGAACGAAGCTTTTATTACTATTACTGATCTGAGCTCGTAAATTATTGTTAATAAATATCTTTTATGAAAATAATTTAGAACAAACAGGACGTACCTTAATGAATCTCTATTAAATCCAAATAAACCTTTTAAATTGAAGTCTGGTTCTACTATTGGCGTTGCATTACGTTCCGATTTAGAAGGGTATCATATAGGTAAATTAAGTTCACCATAATTAACTAATACAACATTTTAGCCTACAAGTTTACTTATTTTACAAGCGTATTTTAAATATTACTTTTTTCAGAACTTATTTTTTTATTTAGGAATTCGAAGCAAGGTATCAGGTGGATAGTAAAGTTTGCAAGTAAATAAATATAATTAACTTGTTTTTTAATACTTTATGTGGATTTTAGCGAATTGTCCAACTATTCATCTCATAATAGTGCTCATACAAATTTGGTGATCAAACGAGTTTTAAAAAAGGATTTAGATGCACATCCAGCAAAGAAATTCTTTCTTCATCGTGAGTTACGGATATTGAAAGACCTACAACATGTACATTTCACTATCGAAACAATCACTAAAATTTGTTAGCCTTTTTTGATCAGACTGATAGACGCTGTAAACTGTGAGAATGAATATCGTTTCGTATTCCCTACGTAATTTTTTACAGCTCAATTAATTTCTAATTTCATTTAGGCCACCTTATAAAGATATGTTTTATTACATTAATGGTGGGATGAGCCCACTAACGGAGGATAAAGATATTGTGTTTTTATCTTATCAACTCTTAAGTGGTTTGAAAGTAATTCTTAAATAAATATATCCTATTAATATTTTATAAAAGTACCTACATTCAAAAGATGTTGTTCACCGAGATATTAGAGCAGAGGTATAATTTTTTATTCAAATCTATCTAATACATTTAGAATATCCTCGTGTACGGTGCTAATCCACTTCACGTAGTTTTAACTAACTTCGGGTTAGCTCAATATAAAGATAAGAATGAGAAGACAGTCGCTTGCGTAGGTAGCCCTTCTTATGGTACATTTTTTTCATTTTTTTAGCTAAATGTAAATTTAGTTGCACCAGAGCTAATTCATAATAGTATCACACCAGAGTACATAGAAAAATGTGATATATGGAGCTTAGGAATACTTTTGTACTTTTGTACTGTGGGAAATTTACCGTTTCAGAGTAATGGTAGTACACATCTATTTTAACTAACCCCTTTTCAGCGGAATATCATAAATTAAAAGAAAAAAATGTAGTTTTTATCTTTATGGAAGGTGTATTTCTACTCAAACCTATTCTTAGTAAACTTATGATATGTACTATGGTTTAACTAATATTTACTTTTAGCTCAAAATTTTATAAAAGCCGCTTTGTGCTTTAACCCTTATAACCGTCCCTCAGCTAAAGATATGTTAAAATGTGAATTTATCGTAAGTAACTTTTATTTATTATATTTAAGTAGCATCATCTACATCTTATTACTAATTATTCATTTAACTTATATACATAATATATAGTGCCAATTTCAAGAAGATATAGATATATTTGTTAAAAAATTAACAGTCACATAATTTAGAACTTTATATAGAGTTGGTAATTTAGCTGATAAATGTTTTTCTAATCAACTTTCAATTTTATTTGTATTAAATAAATAACCATTTTAGGTTATAATATTATATATTTATATTATTTTTGTTACTTTTAAAAGTGTGCACAGTATTAGAATCAAAGTTGGGTTGCTTATATAGTAAATCAAGATTAAATGAGTAGCACATTTAATAAGTCCTAAAACTAAGTTTGTAAAGTTGCTACTATTATTATTTTCTAATTTACCTACTTTGATAAATCAACCAACTATTAGCTAGGCAAATCCTTTTTTGATTTTAATTAAATAACTTTAAAACTTATACAAAAAGTTATTATACCTTAAATTTTAACTAACTAAATAAAATAAAGTATATATAGTATGTTAACTTTATAGTTAATATAAGTTTACCAAAAGAGAATTAAACTATTATATAGGGTTAAAAGTAAGCTTAAGAAACTTGGTGATTAAAATAGATAATTTTATACAATTTGACAAGTAGTTAGTTAATTTAATCTAATAGTAGAGAAATATAATATCTTTAAAATTGTAATTTATAAAGAATAAAACCTATCACTATTTAAAACTTTAAAAATTAGAGAATTAATAAAATAAAGAATAGAGAAAAATATTCTAAAAAGCTTTAAAAAAATTTTGATAGTTAGATTGAATCTTATAAAATACTTTATAGGAATTTTTTTTAAAAACAATATTCTAATTTTTAAATATAACTAAAAAAAAGTAAATAAGTAAAAAGTCCTAAAAATATAAAATATAGCTTGCTTAAAGAGAATATTATTATTTAGAATAATTTTCCAAAAAGTTAGACAAATAATAATAGTGAAAATAATCAAAAAAAGGTTTTAAATAAAAAAATATTATAATTAAAGGAAAAGCAAATTAATAAAATAAAAGAAGATATTTAAAACAGTAAAATTATTTTAAAATAAAGAGAATTTATTATTATTATAATATTTTTAAATATAGTTTATTTTAGTTTTAATGAAAAATTTACTAAAAGTAATAAAAAAAAAGGATTTAAAAAATCTTTAAAATAATAAAAACTAAAAAATAATTTAGAAAGCAGCTATAAAAACTAGTTAATAAAAAAATACTAAAGATAGTATTAAAAAATAAAGGTTATAAAAAACTTACTATATATATAAGAAGAAATTTAAATAGTTAAAACCAATAATAAGGAAAAAATAAAACTAACTTACAATTATTAATATATAAAAAAGCTAATAAAATATATATATAATCTAGCTATTTATTAAAAGATTAAAATAACTATTTAGTTAATTTTAATATTTAAGTTAGTTTTAAAAACTTTAAAACATTAAAAGATAGTTTTAATTAATATACTATATATAAAGCTAAAGCTTAGTTAAATTTTTTAATTTTTTAATAATTTATAAAATATATTTTAAAATTTTTATTCTTAATTTTTAATTTTTTTTAATTTTTTTTAATTTCTTTTAACTAATTTATATTTATATTTATAATATAATTAGCTAAAAAAAATTTAAATTTTTATTCTATAATTATTAAAATATTATTAAAAATATTTATAAGAATTTTAGAAAGTTTTAAAAATAAATATCTTTAAATTATTTTTATAAGTTTATTTAGTTAGTTTAGTTTTAGATAAAAATAATATTAAGCTAATAGTAAATTAGTATTTAAAATAGTTAGTATAAAAAGATAAAATTAGTATAATAAAAGCAGATAACTAATAAAATAAAGTTAATAATTTAGTAAATAAATAAGAAATTAAAAGTAAAAAGTAGTTATATATTAAATGGTTTTATTAAAAGCTAATTTTTAGCACTAAATAATAACTTTTTATTATAGTATAAAGTATAAACTAGTAATTTTATAAATGTTTTTAAGTTGCTATAATAGTTAAACTTTATATTATATTGTTTTTATACTTTACCTATATTTTAAAATATTAAATTATTTAAATTTAAGTATTTTAATAAATAGGTTTTTTATTTTAAATAAAATTAATTAATTTTTATTTTTATAGTTATATATTTAGTTTTAGCTTTATTTTTATTAATTTTTTTA
The DNA here is from genome assembly GCA_037055185.1 of Capillidium rhysosporum. Lineage (NCBI taxonomy): Eukaryota > Fungi > Entomophthoromycota > Entomophthoromycetes > Entomophthorales > Capillidiaceae > Capillidium > Capillidium rhysosporum. Next base: position 8,783 of record JAWQFY010000734.1, on the reverse strand, counting down.
AAATAGATAATAAGAAATAATAATATTTTAAATCTTATTTGTAATAAATTTTAAGTATATTAAAATAATATAATTTAATTAAATTCTAATTTTTATTAATTTAAGCTTAAAAATTAGTTAAAATAAAAAAATTAAGTTTAAATTTTTTAGCTTAAATTAGTCAAAATTTAAAAAATAAATATAATTTTAGAATTTTTAAATAAAAATGTTAAAAAATTTTACTTTTTTAAAACTAAAATTATTATAAATTTAACTAAAATATTTAATTAAAAAATTATATATATATAATATTTAAAATAAAAAAATAATATAGCTAGTTTTTAAAAAAAATAAATAAAAAGTTAATTATCTAATAAAGTTTGCTAAAATACTTAATATATATACTATATTATACTTAATATTATTTAAAAATATAAAGCTTTTAATAAATTTTACTAAATTTTTTTTATAAAATAATAAATATTATTTTAAATTTTTTATTTTTTATTATTTATTTAAATATTTTTAAAATTAAAAACCATTTAAGTAATTAATATATATATTAATTATAGTAGTAAAATACTACTACTAGTTTACAATTAAGATATAACTAATATAAACAATATATTTAGTAAATTTCTAAATAAGTAAAAATAAAACTATAAAAATATTTCAATCTTAGATAATTATTATAAGTTATTTCTATTAAATAAATTATAATTTTTTAAATTAGAAACAACTATATAAATTATTTTAAAAATTTTTATTATAAAAAACTATTATTATTTATATATATTATTAACTTATTTTTTTTACTTAGTTAAACTGTCTTATATTATATAATTTTTTAGATTTAAAGAAAAAAGACAAGTAAAGTTGACATTTAAAATTAAATTACTTATATTTTTAAAAAAAAGATATTAACTTACTTTATTAAGTTTATAAATACTAAAATACTAATATTACTTATTATTATAATATTACCTATTATTAAAATTATACTAATATTAATCTTTATTTTATCTAATCTATTATAGATAAAACTAGAATTATTAAAAATATAACCTTTTTTATATTATTATACTTTTTTTGAATTAGAAAATACACTAACTTTTTTACTTTTTATTATATATTTAGGTGGCTTTTTAGCCTAATTACCTATATTAGATAATTATTACTAGTTGAAAGTAATTGACAATATATTTATTAAAGTTATAATATTTTTTAGATATTTATATTTATATTTTATAGCTAAAAATTATAAATTATAAGCTTTTATAAATTTGTTAAAATAATAAAATTTAGGCAATTTTTATTTTTTATTTTTAGCTTTATTTTTTTATTAGATATAATAGTTTTTATAAATATTTAAAGCTAGCTTTTTTTAAAAATAGACTACTAAAAATAATAATTTTTAATTAAAATATTTTATATATAGTTAATTTAAATTTTATTATAAATTTATCTAGCTATATTATATAGCTTTAGCTAGTTTTAGTTAGATTTAGTCTAGTTATTTTTTCTTATTATACTAAAAATATAATTTTTTTATAAAATTAAAAATAAATTCTTTTTAAAAAATTAATATTTATATATATATCTATTTTTATTAAACTTATTAAATTAAGCTATTTAAAATTTATAAATATAATATAAAGTTTAAATATTATTTATTTTTAAAAATTTATTAATATATTTAATATTAAATTAATATTTAAAGTTAGTACTTTAAATATTAATATTTTTAATTAGTTATTACTTTTAATAATATTTTTACTATAATTTATAATAATATAATATTTTATTATTATTATTTACTAATGCTAAAAGTAATAGCAATATTTTTATTTAACTTTAAAATAAATAAATTTTATTTTATAATGTTTTTTTTAAATACATTTATTTAGTTATATTATATATATATATTTTTATGTTAATATCAAATATTTTTATTTTATTTTATTAATATAGTTTTAATTAATAAAAAGTATAATTAAAATTTAATACATTTTTTTAGTTAATATTTAAAATAATTAACTTTAAAAAGCTTTAGTAATTAATATATTAAATAAAAAAACTTAATAAATAAAAATAAAAATAGCTTAAAAATTAGTATTAAAAAATATTACTTTAATTTATTATTATTATTATTTAAATATATAATAATAATATACATTTAAAAATATTTATTTATTATATAATAGTAAATATACTTTTATTAATATTAATTACTTTTAAAAAATAGCTAACTTTTTATTTAATTAAAAAGATTATAAATTTTAAATAATTTTTCTATATTAATATTTTAAATAAGAATATTATTTTATTTATTATAAATATTATTATTTTTAAAAGTTAAAAAGTTTAATTTTTAGCTTAATTTTAAATATTTAATAAACTTAATTAAAATTTAAAATATAAAAATATAAGAATATAAAATTTTAAACTTTAAATTATTTATAAAAGAAAATAAAAAAATAAGTTAATAAGAAAGTTTAAAATAAATAGCTTATTTTCTTATCACTTTAATATATATTTTTTAATAATTAATATTAAAGTATTAACTTCAACTATATTTAATAATATATAACTAAACTTAACCTTTTACTATTATTTTTCTAACTATTTTTTTGATTAAATAATTAAAACAAATTTATATAAAAATAATAATCTACTTTTAAAAGTATTTAGCTATTTAATAAATTAGATAAAATAATAATAAAAAGTTAAATTATATTTAATAAAAATATTAAATTTAATTATTAATGCTACTATATATACTTATATTAATTTTTACTCATTTTTAACTTTATTAACTATTATTAAAAATAATGTTTTAAAAAAATTAAATTTAATACTACTGTAACATCCGGTCTTTGGTGTAACACTAGTAGTAATTTTTATATTGTGCAGTACAAAATACCACAATGCAGAGGTGGCAACAAATATGAGCATTTATACAAAGAAGTTAGTAAATGGTGATGGAGTGAGATCAACTTCATTATCAATTATAAAAGTAACAAACGTGAATACTCAGTAAGCAATGTGGGCAAGCAAGATTGGCGGAGATTTAGTGGCAAAATTGACATGCATTTGTATATAGTCCAGGTTACAGGTAGCAACGGCCATGATAACTGCAAACCAATTAGTAGCAAAAAGGCAACTAAATCTAACGTATAGGATTTAGACAAGGAGACAAGGGCATCTGCAATTTTGAACGGCCTCCACGTCTCCAACAAAACAGAGAAATAAAAATAAAATGAAAACAAGAAACAAATAAGAATATTTTACTATGGTGTGGCAATGTCAGCTTTGTGAGCAATTTGGTAAGTTTGATGTGTTTCTATAGAGATTCAAGTTAATGGTAGTTATAATTTGTTGTACGTTGACAAGATAAAGTTCTTTATTGTTTAGTGCTTGCGGCTATACTAAACTTATTTTTAAGACGTTGAACTTGTAAGTTCTTAAGTAAGAATAACGGAACAAAGAGTTATTTTTTGTTTCAATTTTCAATTAAATTGTCAAAATTTGTTAAGTAAATTGTCAAAATAAATTTGTGTAATTTCATCATCTGAGAATAGAAGAAAAAGGTGATAAAATCAAATAAGCTTGGAAAATGAAGGTAAAATGATGAGAATGATCATTAAGTTAGCAACTTATAAAGTCACTGAGTGATGAAACATCACATCACCCCCTTCTTTGTTGAAGCTGTGAATAAAATGAGCTGCGTTCTCACAGTTGCATGCAGGCTCCCACGTGGAGTCTTCAATATTATAGCCCTTCCACTTCACTAAATATTGTTTCCCTTTACCATGGGTTCAACTATCAAGGATCTGTTCAACTTTATATTCAATATTGGAGTTGAGAATAGGATTTGTAACTGGTATCGTGGTTGTGTCTCCCTCAAAATTTGCTAGATGTAATACGTGGAACGTACAATGCAATCTCCATGAGTGAGGTAAGTCTAATTGGTAATCGAGTGGTCTAATTTTCTTAATAATCTTATATAGTCCATATTTTTGGGGTGCTAACTTTCTTGTAGGACCTAGAAGAAATAAGTTTTTACTTTTGATGTATACTAATTCTCCAATATTCCATTTGGGGTCCGGTTTTCTGTTTATATTTCATTCTTCTTCTATTTCTTTCCAGCATCTCTTATGTTCTTCTGTACCTAGGCCCATATTGATTTCATGTCTTTTAATATTTCAACTGCTGTTGGCAACTGTGTGTTATTCAGTACAATTAGCAAGTCGAACATCCAAGGGTAAAACCTAAAGTTTGTATAGAATGGCAATTTTTTAGTCAAAGTTTATTGGCTATTATTGTATGCGTAGCAAGCAAAAGATAACATTTTTACCCAGTTGTCTTGTATATTGTTAACGTAGTATCATAAATATTGTTTGATTATTTGGTTTGCACGCTCAACTTATCTGTTTGCTTGGGGGTGGTACAATGACGTTAAGCTAACTTTAATATCTAGGCCTTTATAGATTTCATTTCATAATTGAGCAATAAATTGGGAGCCTTGGTCTGACATTATATTCTTGGGTAATCCTCGTCAGCAGAATATTTCTTTTATAAATAGCTAAGACATTTCATAGAACAATACGGTAATAGAGTACAATATAGCTTCAATATACTTGCTGAATCTGTCAACAACGACCATGATGGCATCAATATCATCTACATTAGGTAAACCGGATACAAAATCTATGCTGAGTTCTTCCCAGGGACAAGTTGGAGCGGGTAACAGTTGCATATATCCTTGTTGGAGTAAGTGGTCATCTTTAACTTGTTTGCATATATAACATTTTTTTAGATAATCCGTAATGTTCTACTTTAAACCGGGACAGTTATACATCTGTTAGATAAGTTCCTGCATTTTTTGTATACCTGGGTGTCCACTCACGGGGTAGTCGTGGTGTTTACCAATGATTGCATTTCGTAAAAAGGGACTGGCGACATACCTGCCTCCTTGGTAATAGATATATGTCCCATATAACACGTAATCTTTGTACTTATTCATTTTTATGTTTTTTTGGAGTACGCGGCAAATTTTGTTTATTTTATGGGACATCTGATTGATGACAGACTTGTCGGCGTTGCTTGCATGTCCTTCGGCTTCCATCATTCAGTTTAGTAAACGTTTGTTAGGTTTTAACTTGAAACCTAGTAAAGTTCCTTTATTTGAACTGTAGGTCACAGCAGTACTTTTGTTATTGTCAGTCTCTAAGGTATTGCTGAGCATCATCAGCAGGTAGTGAGGTTTTATTATCACTTTAATGTTCATTTCTTCCAACTCATCCTTGGTGTACTAGTGGTCAATTTGTTATAATAGTATATTGGTGGTCTAGTTTAGCTTACCTAGCTTGTAAACTATGATAAAGTTGTATTCCTGCAGGATGAATGACTAACGAATCTGTTGTTGGTTCAGCATCTAATATCGTTTATAAAACTCAAGTGCTTTATGGTCGGAGCATATTTAGATTTGGTGTTGTGATGGTTGCAGGTAATATTTCCAATATTTGAATGCTGAGATTATTGCAAGCATTTCTTTGTTGTAGATAGGGTAGTTGATTTTGGCGGGCAACATCTTTTTGCTATGAAAAGCAATCAGATGTTCAGTACCATCCCCATCCTTTTGGAGCAGGATAGCACCAACAACAAAGTTGGAGGCATTGTATTCTAATATGAATGGGGCTTTGAAGTCTAGCTGTTTGAGTACTGGGGCCGACATGAGTATTTGTTTTACCTTGTCAAATGCATTTTTTTATTTGTCTTTCCACCAAAAGAGCACTTTATTAGACATCAATTGGAAAAGCGGAACTATAGTTTCAGATAGGTTTTGACAAAATTGTCATAGAAAATTGACTGAACTAAGGAAACTATGTAGTTCCTTATAATTTTGTGGCGGGGGTATCTCTTTGATTGCCAGTACTTTATTTGGCTCTATTGTGTGTTTTTTACTAAATAGGATGTTACTTAGGAATGTTACTTCTTTTTTAAAGAATTTGCATTTATTTAACTTTAGGTATATGTTATACTTGTGTATCTACTGTATTATTAAACATAGATGTTTGGCATGTTTTTTGCATGTCTTCAAAAAAATCAGAATATCATTGAGATATGCAACACAAAACTTATAGTTGTACGGGCTGAGTACTGTATCCATCATTTTCTGGAATGTACTGGGTGTGTTCTTTAGTCTAAATGGCATTACTTTGTATTAAAACATGCTCTGGTGGCACCAAAAAGCGGTAAGGTGTTTTTAGTCTCTCTTTACCCTTATTTGGTGAAATGCATTCTTAAGGTCAACCTTCAAATATATCTTTGATCCGGCTATGAGCACGGATATCTGTTTAAGTAGCTATAATGGGTATGAGTCAGTTTTCATGACAGTGTTGAGCTTTTGGTAATTAACCACTAGTCTTTATTTGTTTGTACCCTTCTTAGCAACTAACATTGGCAATACAATATTCAATTTTGATAGTATAATAAATCCACGTTTTAGTAGTTTGTCAATGTAGTTACTAACAGCTTTATATTTAACGGGTAATAGCGGGTATAACAGTACCGGCCTGTACAGTTTGGGCAGAAATTCAGTTACTTCTAAATTAAGGTCAAATTGGATATGTTTCGGTAGCTTCTTGTGTTAGTTTAGATCAAAAACATGATTAAATTCTCTTAGTTCATCTAGAAGATTGTCTGCTATTTTAGAATTATAAATGTAATCTTTTAAAACATTTAAAGCGTTTCCGTTGGCCTCTTCCATTAGGAGTGCCACGGTATCATGAAGATTTTCTGCAATGTTCTTTAGCATTAATTGGTGGTCTTCTATATTGATGTTTGTTACATGACTGTTGATCCAATGTACACCTAATATAACGGGGAAAGTGAGTTTCTTTACAGCATATATTACAAAATTGTCTTTAATTTTACCTATTTTGTATTTTGTGATGTCTTTTACATATTGTTGTTTGGTTTGTTCCAAATTGCCTAAGAGCAAGCATGACAGTCCTCCCATGCGGAGCCTGTAGGGGGTGAGGATATCTTCTTGTATATATGAGTTTGTAGTGGCGGAGTCAACTAAAGCTCAGCCTTCAAATATTTTTAAACCAGATGATTTAATTTTATATCAATAAAAAAATAACTTGAAGCAGGTTTATTAGTGCATTCAATAGGGGTTTCCCAGGCGGAGCTTCCTAGGCATTCAGAGTTCAAATTAGAGCCGCTAGAGTTATCCTAGCCTTGTCCACAAGGAGGTTTGATGGGACGGTCTTGCCAGTTTGGGGCAGAGAACAAGTCAGGGGCGGAGTTACTATACCAACCGGTAGGCGTGCCGGTTTGAGGGGGCAAGTTGCATTGGGAGGTAAGAAGACGCGGAGAGGAAGTCCCCAATTTTGGATAGTTGATCTAATAGTGCAATGGTGTGGCAGGGTGTGAGCGGTCCTTCTGATAGTTGGGTACGTATTGGTTATATCCTTAGTAGGGAAGTTGTGAGCAGGTTATTTTGTCGTGGCCTTAGCCTCTACAGGTCTAGTAAGGTAAGCCAATACGAATGCAAGTTTTAGTAGTTATAGGGTGGGAGTAATTTCGGCTAATGTGACCAATGTCTTTATAGTTATGGCACTTGATGTTTGAACGTTGGTTACCACGTCCTGAGTGGCAGCAGTTGTTGCGGTGATTGTTTTCTCTGGCTTCTTTGGCAAGGTTGTAGTTTAGGTGGGGGAGTACTTCTCAGTTAGTAATTGATTGTGCGGTTAGGCAAAGTATGAGCTCAATTTTGGGGGAGGAATCTATATGAAATATTGTTGGCAATGAGTGGGGCAAAATTGCTTGGTCGAGTTGACTGATTCTACTGTCTAGTTGGTTACTAATTTTCAACGACATAGCAACAAAGGCTTGGTAGCATCTAAGTTGGCCCCTACTAACTATGGCAGTTCTTACCTGCTTGTTGAGGCCATTCTAGTAAATTGCCCACAGTATGTTGTCGGACAGCTATGTTAATGTGTTTGCAAGGTTTTGAAAGCGTTTTGAGAATGAGTTTATGGTTCTGGTGCCTTGACGGAGATTGAGGAGGCAGTTCAGGTTTTTTAACGGCAGAGTTAAGAAATCGAGCAGAGCTTTAAGATAATTCCTAAAAACGGGGTATGAGTTAGTAAGGGACGGTTCCCTGAGGACTTTGTTAGTTATGTAGGTGCATAGTGGATCGGGTAAGGCATTTATAGTTCTGGAGATGCATTTCTTGTTGAATACCATTGCATTTTGTCTTCTGGTGAGGTGTAAGTCCAGCTTGAGGTGTGAAATTCTGCTGTACGTTTCTTGGATGAGCTCTGGGGATAGCAAAGGCAGGATGTGAAACAAGCTAGCAACGTGTATGCTTTGTGGCATTTGTTGCTGTTGTTGTGCAATATTACTCATTGTGTTAGCAATACCCACGGGGGCGGGATTAAGGTAACATTGCATCAGCTAGTTAAGTAGTCCTTGGAAGGCACGTAGGGTAGTCTAGGTAGTTAAACCGGCTTGTACGATTATTGCAATAGTTGGGAGGTTAGGTGCAGCGGGGGCGTCATAGTTGGCCATACACCTATACAGCTCACAGGTTGCATTTGCTCAAATAAGCATTGACAACCAAGATATAGGTTCTGTTATTATATGATATCCGGTTTTTGGTGTGACACTAGTAATGATTTTTACATTGTGCAGTACAAAATACCATGATGCAGAGGTAGCAACAAATATAAGCATTTGTACAAAGAAGTTAGTAAATGGCGACGGAGTGAGATTGACTTCATTGTCAATCA
>JAWQFY010000733.1:0-21745 GCA_037055185.1 Capillidium rhysosporum | reverse complement strand
ATAATTATACTATAGTTATATCATTTAACTTATTAAAGTTTTAGTTATATAATTTTAAAATAAATTATAAATCAAAAGTTTAGCTTTTAACTTTATATAAAATTCTTAAAATTTAGATATTTTATATAAATCTATTGTTTAAAGTATTGATTTTAAAAATTTATGTTTTTTATATTTTTTATTTAAAAATAAACTGAAAAATATTAGTTTTATTTATGCAAATGTAAAACCCCTTTTTAGTTAGTTTATTTTTTACTATATTACAATTAATTTAGACTTAATTAATACTAAAATTTAATATAATACTTATACTATTTTAGTAAAACTATAATAATAATTTTTTTAAAATTTTACTTTTTTATTTTTATTTTATAACATATAATAAAAAAGAAGTTTTACATTTGTATAAATATAAAACTGCTACTATAACTATAAGTTATTTTTTATTATTTATAAAATAAAACTTTATAAAGTTAAAAATACCTAATATAATTTTATAAATTATTACTATACTCTTTTTTACTAAATAAAAAAAGTAAAATATTATTTTTATAAATAATTTTTTAATACTTTTAAATAAAAATTAAAAATACTCAAGTATTTTTAATTAAGTTAAAATATTAGAAAAAATAGAGCTTTTATATAGTAAAATTATAAATAAAAATAAACTACTATTATATTATATATATAATATAAGATTTGGTTTATTTTTAGCTATTATAATAGTATAAAAAGTAATAACTTAATATAAAATATAAAGTTACCTATTAAAAAAACTTTATAATTTTTAAATAAACTTTTTTAAAAATTTAAAACAAAAATTTAAATATTTATTATACTTTAAAACTACTTTATTAAAATAAATTATAATAATCTATATAATTAACATACTTTTTTTATATACTATAATTTAAAAATATACTTTTAATATAAAGATAAAACTTTTATATAATATTGCTTCTTTTTTAAAATATTTTTAATAATATTTTATTATATTAAAATTTACTTAATTTTATTTATATTTAAAATTTTTTATAGCTTTATTATAAAAATTTTACTATAAATTTATATTTTAAAATATTAATATTATGAAAAAATAGCTTTAAATATTTTTAATTATATTTAATTTATACTAAAACTATTTAGTATAACTAAGTAAATTAAGCTAATAATAACTATTTTAAAGTTTAAAGTAATATATTAAAGCTGTAGTTTTAATATATTATATTATTATATTTTATTTGAAGTAATAATATAAATATATATATAAATTAAAAAATTTATAACTATATATATTATATATACTTTTATATTTTTTAAGCTATATTTAAATAAAAAAAGTAAAATACTTAATATTTAAAATATAGTATTAAATAGCTTTAATATAATTTTTATTATATAGTTATATTATTATATAGTATTTTATTTTATTAATAATTAAATAAGAAATTAGCTACTTTTAAAATAGCTAATTTTTATTTAAAAGCTTAGTAAATTTTCAAAAATTTAATACAATTAATTTTAACTAAATATATTTATTATTTATTTAAGTTATATATATAAATATTTGAATTTTTAGTATATTTTACTAAGATTATTTAGAAAATTAAAATTTTATTATAGTAACTTTAGAAAAATATATTTTTAATAGATTAAAATTTAAATTATATATAGTTTTTTACTATATAAAAAATTTAATTTATATTTTAATATTAGTTAAAAAGTTTAATACTAATATTATATATATAATATATATAAATTTAATATAATTTTTAAATAAAATAATAGTATAAAAATAGTATTAAAATAAAGCTTTAATATATTAAATTTACTTTATATATATATTAAATATAAATTTTTATATATTAAAAAATATTTATATTTTTAAGATATAGCTTTAAAAGTTAATTTTATTATCTTTAATTTTATATAAGTTATAGCTAAAATATATATATATTTAGTTAAGCTAATATATATAATTTTTATTTTTAAAGGTTTATTATTAATATATTATACTTATTTAATTTATATTAATTTATATAGCTAAGCTATATAAATTAAAATAATAATATTTAAATTATTAGTATATTTAAAAAATATCTTCTTAAAGAAAAATACTTTTAATATAAAGATAATACCTTTATATTATACTAATTTTTTTAAAATCTTTTTTTAATAATATACTATAAAGTCATATTTTTTATAAGCTAAATAAGAAAATAAAAATTGCTATAATTATTTAAAAGTATATTTAAATAATATTTTCTTAATAAAACTAGATAAATTAAGCTAATATTTTGGCTATTTTAAAATTTAAAGTAGTATTTTATATAATAAAATACTAATAAAGCAAAACTTTAATATATACTTAATATTTATAGCTATTAGTTATAAATATATAGCATTTTTATAATTATTAGCTTAACTATATATTATTATATTAATTTAATAAATTTAGTATAAGTTATTTTTTTTATTTTTTAAATAATTATATAATAAAATATTAGCTTTTATTTAATATATAAATATATTAATACTTTATTAAAAGTTTAATATATATTTATTATATTATTATATTAATATACTTTAAATATTATAAATAATAGCTAAAAAAAGTTTTTTTAATTATATTTATATATAATAAATATTAAATATAATACTTTATAATTTATAAAATTTTAAAAGTATATATTTATTATATAGTAGTAAATTTATTTTTAAAAGTAGCATTTATTTTTTTAAAATTTTAATAGTATTTAATAAAGTATATTATATGTTATATACTTATTAAAATATAAATTTATTTATTTTTAGCTAATTTTAATAGCCTAATTTTAATATTATTTATTTAGCTAATTAAGTAATAATAACTAATAATAGTTTAAGTTAGCTTAAAAATAAATAAATATTTTTTAACTTTAATTTTTTATATTTATTAAATTTTATATTTTGTAGTTAAAAATAATAATTATATTAATTTACTTTAAAATTTAAAATTTATAAAAAGATATTAAATAAAATATTAATATTTAATTATATTAATTAGTTAATTATATTTATTAGTAATAGCTTATTATAATAATAAATATAAATTTCTAAATATTCTAATACTATTTACTTATTTGTATTTTATTTATAGTATAATAAATAAAATTTTATAGCTATATTAAAATTTAAGCTAAATACTATATTAAAAATATTTATAAAAATTAGCTAAAAATTAAATAGTATTAGTTAATAATTTAAAAATTTCTATAAATAAATAAAATAAAATAATTAAAATTAAAAATATTTAATAATAAAAAAATGGTTTTAAAAGATAAATAACTAAATTAAAAAAAATTACTACTAGTTTATAAAAAATAGAAATAAAATATAATTTAATATAATAGACTAAAAAAATTAATTAAAATCATAAATTTATTACTATAAATAAATAAATAAATTATATAACTTAAAAGTAAAAAATTATATATAAAGTAGCTAAATAAATAAATAAAAAAGTTAGAAAAAAATGTTAAAAATACTGATATATAAATTATTAAAAATTTTATTAAAAAGTAATTAGTTAAATATTTATTTATTTATTTTTATTATATTTTATAAAAATTTTATCTAACTATTTACTATATTAATTAATTATTAAATATTTTATCTTATTATTCTATATTTTAAAAATATTTTTATTTAGTAAAAATTAATTTTAAAATTTAAAATATAGCTAAATATTAATATAAATAATGGTATTATTTAGCTATATTTAAATTTTATTTAAATTTTACATTTAGTTTTTTCTAATTATTAATATTATATTTTAATATTAATATTTTATATTAATAATATTTTATTTAGTTTCTATTATTAAATTTTTATAATATTAAATTAAATTAGTTTAAATATTATAAATTTGCACATTTTTACTTAATTTTTACAAAATTAATTTTGCTTTACTTTAAATAAGTGTTATAAGTATATTTTTTTAAAGATAATCAATATAGGTTTTATTATTATTATATATATATATATATTTGGACTTTTACTTTATAAAAAAACTTAAAAAATTAAAGTAAATATAATTTTATCTTTTAGCTATTCTTATAACATATTATTTGAATTCTCATTTATATATATATATTAAAGCTATTCAAATTACTTAAAATTAAGCAATATTTAAAAAGCTGGCTGTTTTACCTTTCATTTAAACATTATATGTAGATATGATAAAAATATATTTATTTATTTTATTAATGTTTACTTTTATGTAAAATTAAACAAACTTTATTGTATATAAGGTTATGGACTGCTTTTTAAATAAGAAATATATCTTTATTTGTATTTATATTAAGTATTCTTAAATTGTAATACTCACTTCAGCAAATGTAGAATTCATTTTAACAAAAAGATATTCAAGTTGATGAACTTTGTACTAAATTAATTGAAATTTACCTGGCTATAATGCTTTCATCTAGTTTATATAAATAAAATGCACCTTAGAATTTGATTCATAGCTGCAAATTTATTTATCAAACAGTATTTAAAATATACATTCTTTATAAATGGCAAAAAACGTTTGAGCTTGTTATTTTTAGTCAGAAGCATTTTAGTATGATTTTGAGGTTTTATATATGATAGCTTACAGCTTAAATTCAAATAGATTAATCTTATATTGCCTATTTGCTTTTAATCAAAATCCTTTTGTTGTATTTTTTGGTCAATTTCATTAATAACAAGTCCAATTGTTTTGTGTTAAAAATAAAAGATTATTAGCAAATAAAAACTATTAGATAGTTGAGAAAATTAAGTCGAATTTGCAGTAAATTATAGCCTAAAAAATTATTTGATTAACTTCATACAAAAAAATTTAAACTTAAAAGTGTTAATTATATTATAAAGAATTTACATTATATATCTATAGAATATGGTCTTTCAACTAGGTAAATTTAAATATAATTATATTATTGTTTATATTGTTAAACTAATCTTTATTTAATTTATAGCAGCAAAATTTTTCGGAAATACGCTATCAGGTAAACTACACTTAAAAGTATTAAACTAATTTTTTTTGTCTTTTAATAAGTATTTAACAATAGAGCTTTAATATCTTCGAACTCAACAACAACTTCTTTATTCAATCAATACATAAATGTTCAACAACTTCGTTTCAAAAATTATAAATTAAAGACCCATAAAGGCTGCGCTAAAAGGTAACTTTAATTAAAGTTTATCTTGCTAAATATAAATATCAAAGATTTAAGGCAACCAGCACTGGATTTAAAAGAGGACAAGCGGGTAAAAGTCATTTAAATTTAGGTATTGGTGGTGAACGTAGAGGCAGACTTAGAGGCACCGTACCTACTACTAATACCCAATCTAAAATGTTGAATAGGATGATGAGAAATTAAATTTTACTATTTAAAATGAAAAATATATAGTAATTTTTTTTAGTTTAGTAGCTTAAGGATACGGATTATTTGTACTATAGCAGTATATTTTTTTAAGTATAGTAATTTGATGAAATTATTTTTAATAACTTGTCATGAAAGCAAATCAATAAAGAAGGGAACAATAAAGTATATTACAACATTAAAAAATTTATAACTAAGAAAAGATATATAAAATGAAATAATTAGGATAAATATGGTAGCAAATAGCTATATATTTTTAAAATATAAATCTTTATTTATAATTTTTAGAAAAAAATATAGAATTAAACAAAAGTTAAATTAATTTTTAAAATCAATCTTAAAATTCATCAAATAAGGTGTGATACTAAGTAGGTGAGGTTCTAAGATATTAATAAAAAAATAGGTTTTGTAATATACAGTTTAATTTATTTTTATTATAAAGTTATAAAGATAATTTTTAAACACTAATAAAATTAAAATATATTTATATTATTCAATTTTTGTATATAAAATCTAGGCAATTTTATTAATTTTATTTAAAAATAAAGTATTCAACTTATTGAAAACCTACATCTTTTTCAATATATATATTATAAATATCTTGATATTTTTATTAAACAAATTATTATTTTACACTTTCTTTTATTTTTTACAAATTAAAATAAATTCTAAATTTTAGTTTAAACTTTAGAAAATACTTATTATTATAAATTGTATAAATATTAGTAATAGAATGTAAATAAATACTACTACTATATAGGTAATTAGCTACTTTTGAAAGTAGCTTATTTTAATTTAAAAAATTAAGTAAAAATGATTAAGCTAATAAAATCAGCTAAAATTAATTTTTTATTTGCTTTAAATATATTAAAAAATATATTGTGTTTGATATACTTTAATAAAAGTTGTTAAAACTATAAAATATTTATATAAGGTATTATATTTAATACTTATTTTATATAATAATTATTAAAGTTTAAATGCTTTTTAGTAATCATCTATAATTTTTCAAAATATATTACTATAACAATGCTATAAATATATACTAAACTATTAATATAATATTAATATATTTATATAATAAAATATAATATAAATAAAAGTAGAAAACTAAGCTAATAATTATAAAAATCATTATATTTAGATATATATTATATAGCTAAAATTATAGCTAAAGTATACTTAAAATATAGTTTTAAATAGTATGCATTTAATTTCTATTTTTAAATTTTATTTTATTTTTAATTTATTTAAAAAGTTTATTTAAAAGATTATTAAGCTAATTTAATATATAACTATTTACTTTATATATAATTTTACTTTATATATAATTATTACTTTTTATATAGCTATAATAATTAAAAATATATTTAATTTTATATAGTATATATATATAATATTAGTATTTTACTTTTTGATTAACTTTTATATAGTAAAAACTACTTATATCTTTAATTTTAATTCAAAATATTTTTATAAAATTTATAGTTTAAATATATAAAAATTTGCTTTAAATCACTTAATTATTTTTAATTAAAATTTTAGTATTAGATTTTTTAGTTAAATTTATTAATAAAAGTAATAAGCTTAATTTTTTCTAATATATAAATTATTTAACTTTTAAAAATTAAAAAAAAAAACTATATTTATACTAGCATTTTTATACTTATTTACTTAATTTTATAAATAAGCTTATTATAAGTATTATTAAACTTTATGTTTATTTTTAATAATATAATAAATATTTTTATAATATATTATTAAACTTAAAATTTTTAAAATTTTTTTAATAAAGTTAATTGTAAATTTATTTAATAAGTAAATTATATATTATATCTTAAATTATATATTTTTTATAAGTACTAACTACTATTAATAATTAAAAAAGCTTAATATTAAGGCTGTTTTTAAATTTAAACTTTTTTTAGCTAGCTTTTTAAAAATTAATAAATAAAAGTAAATAAAAATACTTAAATCTTAAACTATATAATATTTTTTATTTTAATTTTATAGTTATATTATTAATTATAATATATAATTTATAGTATAAAATTAAATTATAAATATAAATTAATTTATATTTTATTT
Source organism: Capillidium rhysosporum (assembly GCA_037055185.1). Lineage (NCBI taxonomy): Eukaryota > Fungi > Entomophthoromycota > Entomophthoromycetes > Entomophthorales > Capillidiaceae > Capillidium > Capillidium rhysosporum. The sequence goes on along the minus strand of JAWQFY010000733.1, from coordinate 14,252 downwards.
TAGCTATATATATAAGCTTTAAATTTATTATATTAAATTAAAAAATATATAATCTAACTTATAACTTTATATTATTATTATAATTTAAAAATGTAAATTTAATTAGATTTTAAAATATTATAGTAAAAAAATATAACAATTAATATATATATATCTATTTTATAAACTTTTATATTTTTGTTTTAAGCTTTTTACTATATAATAAAACTAGATTTTAAAAAGCTAAAGAAATTTTTAATTTAATAAATTATTTTATATATTTTATAATATTTTAAATACTTTTTTTAGCTTTTAAATTTATTAGCAAAAATAAACTAATTATTAATAAATTATATTAATAATAGTATATTAGTTATTATATAAAAATTAGTAATAAAAGTGCTTTTTTAAAAAAGCCTAATTGTATTTAAATATTTTAAATATTAATATAGTTTTTTTTTATTATAACAAGCAACTTTTATTATTAAGGCTTTTTATTTATTTTTAAAAAAAAATATTTTTTTAATTTTCAATAAAACTTACTAAAATTTTAAAATTATATATATATTTAAATAAATAATATTTATTTATTTAGTTATTACCTAACTTTATTAATTCTTTATAACTTAAATATATGTTTTTTAAATATAAATATATTAAATATTATTATCTATATATTTAATATAGTTTTTAAAACTTATTACTATATTTATTGATAGTACTATTTTTATATAAAATTTATAATTTAGAAATTATAACTTTTATACTATTTTTCTAATTTTTTAAATAAAGTAATATAAAATATATTACTAAACTAAATAAAATTTTTAATATTTATAAGATATAGATTTATTTTTAAAGTATTTTAGTTAAATATATGATTTTCTTTAATATAATTTATATGTTAATAAAACTATTTAATAGTTTTTTATTTAAATTAATTAGATAAAGATATATTAGATTTATTAAATAATTATACTAATATAGCTAAGTTAGTAATAGATAATATTAGTTATAATAATATAATTATTTATAGTAGAATATTCAAAATTAGAAAACTAGATAATTTTTTAAGAATGGATTTTATTTTAATATTATTTTATTATAATATTTTTCAATAGTGCTTGTTTTTAGCAAAACTCCCAAATTGTTACAATAGTATATATAATTGGCTTTTTAGTTTGTAACTATATTTTTAAGTAATTAAAAATACAATATAATAAAAATATAACAATAACTATAATATATATATATATATATATAAGTGTTTATTTAATAATAAAATATAGTTAATATTTATATTATATATTTATTTATATAAACATTTAGTTAAATAATAGTTAAAATAAAAATATTAAATCAAATTTAGGCTTGATAATTTAAGTTGGTTATAAATATAATTTAACTTATTTCAGTACTTGTATTAAATTATAATTCTATAAAAATTAAGTAATATTTGTCACAATATTTAAAAAAGTCAATTTTATAGTAAATTTTGATATTTAATATAGAAAGTAATAAGTTTAAAATAAGATTTTAAATTAGGAATAATTTGAGGTTGAATTTTCAAAAAAGAGCACTTAATAAGATATGGTTAATATCTTAATTTAAATTCTATTGTTGGAACTAATAAGAATAAAATAGCAATTAGATTTAAATAAAGAGAATATTTTGTAAAGTTAACCTTTCATGCAATAAAAAGTTAACTAAGTTTAACATCAACTGAGTTTCACAAACTCCAATCCTAATAGAATTAATATATTTATATAAACTAATAAATTATTTAATTAGCAAGAATAGATGGTGTATACAAAATATATTTCAAGCCATTTAAGCTTCATATTAAAATAAAAACAATTTAAAATTTAATAACATTAAGGAATCAAGAACTATAAAAACTAAAGCATACCTCATTTGCTGAAATTAATAATCCTATAAGTTCATATTAAATAACTATTCCATAATTTAGTAGGAAATATGTTAACATATTCTTAAAAACTCAAAGTTGAAAATATTGATGTTTACACTTTGAACTGTACTTATCGATTAAATTTAAATTATTTCAGTTTCAAGATTTTATATTAATTTATCTACTCAGCACTTAGGTTCTTTGATAACGTTTCAAAGTTTTGTCAGTATTATGACCTGTAAAGTTTATTACTGGATAATCCTACAGAGATTAAAAAAATATCAATCTTTAGAATGATGTAAAGTAGATTTACCTAACCACATTTTTCAAACCTGCAAAAATTATAAAATAATGACCTTTTCGATAAGATCAACAAACTATAAAAAGTAAGTAAATAAATCAATATTATTTAAAAAAAGCATATACTTTTCCTGAAAGTTAAGAAATCTATATGATGTCCTCGAAAAGCAAAAAGTACATCAGTAAAAAAAATCAAAAAGATTATGTTTATATAGCAGATAGTAACAACAGAAACCCTATGAATCTAATAAATAAGAAAATACTTAGTAATACCCAAGCTCTATGAAACGACTTCAATTCGGTAGTTTTAATTAAGCATGCGTTGAGTAACCAGAATTATGGGAAATAGCATCCCAAACAACATAGTACTAAGTTCGCCAATATTATAGGTTCATTTTCGGTTTGTGATTCTAGGTGGTAAACTACTTCAGAATGGTAATCCAATTCGAAACTAAAATATAGTTTAAGTACAGTCGGGTATTATAAAGGGTCATTGGTGTTGAAATTGAAAAAAATTAATGTAGTTGAAGGTTTTTAGTTCGTCAAATAAGCTGTTATTACCAGTGCTATATCATCCAGAAATATAACTTTTACATTTTCGTCATCATTCGATATTAATTAGCGTAATTGAGTAGATCATCTACCTCTATACTAGTTGTCATCTTTCGTCCTAAAATTGTTATTTTATGTTTTCTTTTGTTAGTATTATTGAGCTTTAAAGTTAGGATAAGTGTAAAGTTTATCTGATCTAATATTTTCTAAATTTATCAGGGTAGCGAACTTTCCTGATGTAATCATCATTTAAGAAGCTAATTACCATATGAAATAGGATATAATAAATAAGATAGTGCTTAATAACCATAAGAAGAATAAGCACTTTAAGTAAGCTTTGATAGGTACAATAGTAAAGTAAGAGTGAACATACTAAAGGCACAATTATAGTGGTTACTGTAGTATAGGTGGTGAAAACTATAGTTATTTCACTAATATATATAGTTACCCGTATTAGCATATTATTATATATATGAGATATGAAATCGAATAAAGAATTGATTTAAACATAATATTATACTTTGAAATTGAGATTTTATTTAAAACTGCATGTAAGTAGTATTCAGAACTCGTTCTTATATACTATTACATTTATTAATATTTCGTAAGCAATTGGTTCATTTTCCTATATAATAATATGGGATAAAGTTGAATCGTATTGGTATATCAGTTATTAGTATAACTGATATTATAGGTTTTACCTTTTTACGAATAATTTCGGGTTATTACGTATTAAAGATCTGGGATCCTTACAATTTTTAGATCAATTTGCACTCAAATTTTCAAGCTTTATTTTGTTCGTTTTTCTGATTTAGTTTGGATTAACTAGCAAATATTTCTAAATTTTAGTCATGGTTTGGTCAGTTGACTGTTTTAATGCTTTTTGCATCAAATTATAATCGTTTCAATTGATGTTTTAGGTAATTGTAGGTTTTCTTGTGTAAAAGGTAGTCTTCAAAATCAGCAATCCAACATTTACTAGAATTTTGAAAGTTAGTCGTACATACATTTAATTATAATAACGATGAGTAATATAATGAATAAAAGTAAGGAGAACAATAATGAAAATTTTATAGTATATGAAGACAACCGAGTTGATATTAATCAATCCAACAACCAAGTGGTAGCATTGGACATAAATAAACTGTATACGTTCGGTATGATATGTTTGGTATCGGGTCCATTACCTTTCCTATATTTTTTAAACAACTGTAGCATCTTGTTTTACCTGTACGTTTTATTAATATATTTATTTTTACCTAGTGTTGAGTTTATGGAAATTAGATGTAATCCATTACATATTTTTTCAACTGATTTTTGTAGTCTGTTTACCTCAACTGATTAAATTGAAAAGTTATTCGACTCAGAATCTACTAACTTACCAACCTATACCAACAAAAAAAGAATATAAAGAGGAGATTGAAAGCAGGCATAGTCAAATTTATATTGAAGAACTAGAAACGGAACTTGCTCCGGTTGATAATATAAATTCAACTTCAACTTCAACTACCTTTAATGAACAAAATAATAATTCCAATAAAATAATTTTACCTAAGCATAGGTACAGTACCAAAATCCAAACTTTGGCTGCCGAGCTGAAGACTGAGCTCCTCAAACCTATTCATAATGACGAATGGGAAGTGTTAGTGGAAGTAGAGGTTCCTGTCCCATTAAAAGTATTAAAACATAATGTCAAACCACACTGTTACAGGTTAATTACCACGTTCGATAACACAGTAGCTACCGTATTTGATCATATGTCAGGTAAGTTGGATGCAGAAGGTAGTATCCAAGCTTACCTCAAGGTATTAGAGGATGTAGAGATCTTGGACGCCAATACAACTATTTTATATGTAGCCACTATAGCTATGTGGCCTACCTCGGCTAGAGATATTTGTATGTTACAGTCGAACTTACTACTTGAAGATGACAGTATTATGTCAGTGATGCAGTCGATTGATCATCAAATTAAACCACAACTTTCCACGAGAAATGCACCTGTGCGTATGCAAGCGAATTTAGCTGGTAGATGGTACCGTCCACTTCCGAACTCAGATAGCAAATGTACTATGGATGCTTACTTCGATGGTGATCCCAAAGGTTGGGTACCGAAATCCCTCGTCACTTTTCGTACGTCTTTGTTGCTTCCTTAAATTTTTTCTAACTTTTATTTGTTTATTTTTAGTTGCATCGAACATCATTCCCAAAGTATTCAACCAAATCAACATTAAAATCAAAAATAAACCAAATAAGATACAATCTACCACGCTTTTCATCCCTACCCGGCATAATTTAAATACTGAATTGAATTCTGAAGAACTTACCTTTTTATATGATGGAGCAGCCTTAAGTTCAAGTTCTATTGTCGATCGAATATCGCAAAATGAAATTAATGAAGGTTTAAAATCAGAAAAGATTATTTATAACAATACAGCAAGTCCTCAGTTACACCAGAAACAACTCCATAGCATCAAACTTGACGATAAAGAAGCTAAAAAGGCTAAGAAAAGTTTCACACCTCAAAAGCAGGTAGGTTGGTTCGAATCAATTACTAATATTTTTACGGGGAGGAATTGGTTTAATCGAGTGATAGCAACTACTGGACCTTTACTTCTATTTACGGTGATAGCTACCATGATGGCTAGAAAGCATAAGATTGGGTTATAGTGTTTATACGATGTTAGGTTGGAGTGATTGAAGGGATTCTATTTTTAAAGCTTATATATACAGCTAGGGATTTAATAAAGTTTTTTGGTGAAGTTTGCAACGGAAGATTATGTTTATCTTCCTATTGAAACTTCCTAAATATAAAAACTTAGATTCTAAGACTTAAATTATTTTATGATTTAAATTTTGCTGTAACTTGATATTATAAACTTTAATGAACTTGTTTTAAATTGAAAGGTTAAAAGCAATTTAAGTTTATATTTTGTTATTTTTAAATTTTTGTGAATTATAGATATAGCAAAAAATGTTTAGGCTTATCACTTTTTTAATGAAATTAGTAAAAAGTACAAAAAAGGGACTTTAATTAATAATAAATAAGCAATTTAAAACTAATTACTTTATATTTAAACTGTAATTTTTATTATGTAGAACTTCAAAACCTTACAAAAATACTTTAAACTAAAATTGACAAGTATAAATAAGTTTTTTTTTTAGTTTAAAATACTAAATTTGGCTTAATTTAACTAAAATTGCAAAAATTATAGTAATTAGCCTCTGAAACTTTACAAAAAGCATTTTAGCCAAAAAATAATAAGTTTAACCATTTTTTATTATATTAGAATCTAGCTAAAATATATAGCTTATATTATAAAAAAAGGCTATAATATTTAAATATTAATAAAACTTAATTTAAATTAATTAGTTTATTTTTAATTAAAATTATAACTAATTTAGCTTTATAAACATTTTAAATTTAAATGTTAAATTTAATTATTTTATATTAAAATCTTATAAAGTACTTATAAAATTCTTTTTTTATATTAAAAGATTAAAATTAAGCTTTAATTAAAAAATAATTAAATATTTACTTTTTATTTACTAATTTTAATAATTTTTATAATATTTAGTTTCAAATAATTATTAAATAAAAAGTTTTTATATTATTATTATATAAATATTTTTAATAATATATTTAATAAAAGCAGTTTAAATTTTCTTATTATTAATTAAAAAAATTAAAAAAATATATTATAATTAGTTTATAAATAGTAATAATAGTAGTTGTTTTTAAAAGTAATAAAAGATATAAAAATATAAAAAGAAAATTAATATATAATACTATATTTAGAAAAAATAATTGCTACTATTAAATTTATTTTAATTAAAAGTTTAAATATATAGTAATAAAAATTAAAAGTAATAAAAAGAATATTATTAAAAAACTTATTTAAATTAGTTAAATAATTAATAAAAATAAAGTGAAAAAGTATAAAATATTATAATTACTAAAATATAATAAACTATTTTAATTTTATAAATAAGTATAATAATTATAAAATTTTATATAATTAAATATAAATTAAAAAATTATACTATTATATAATATAGTTATATAGTTAGTAATTATTTAAAAATTATTTAAAATATGATTTTAAGTATTAAATATTTAGCTTTTGTTTTTTATATAAAGTTTAAAATATATTCTTATAATTAATTTAAATATATAGAAAAATAATTATATTTTAAAATTAAAATTATTATACTTTTTAAAATAGTTAAAATACTAGTTTAACTTACTTTATTATATAAAATTTATAAAATTAAGTAAATTTTAAGCTAAGCAAAAATACTAAATACTATTTATATATTTAATATTTTATTAAAACTATTTAAAAATAATAGTATATATAGTAAAATTATAAAGTTATAAATTTGCTAAAATAGCTTTATTTTAAATATTTAAAAAACTATTAAGTTTTTTTAATATATAAGTCTATATAAAATATAAAGTTTTTGTTTTTTGTTTTATTATAACAACTAGTAATTATAATATATATATTATATATACAAAATACTAATATTAAAATTTTTAATTATTATAAAAGTTTAGTTTTTAGTTTTTATATATTAAGAAGAAAAACTAATTATAATACTAACTTAATTAAAAATATTTAAGCTATATATTAAATATATATTATTAAAAAAATTATTTTAATTATATAAAATTATTATAAAATTTTAAAATAAAATTAAATTTATACTAGTATTTTAAATTTTAATATACTATTAAAGTTTTTAAATATATTTTAATATATTTACTATTTAAAAAAATTAATTTTTAAATAACTTTTATTAAAATATGCTAAATATTATTAGCTTTTTAATATATTAAAAGCAGCTTTATTTATTTGTTTTTAGTTAATTTTATTAGCTTACTTTTTTTAGATTTTTATTTAAAAATAAAAGTTTAATTTTCTTTTAAGTAATTATTTTATTATTAGATAAAACTTTTTAAAATTTATATATTTTTAATAATAATTCTAAATATTTTATTTTTGCTTATATTTATTATTTATTATTTGTTTAAAAAACTAAGTTTATATTTTTATAATTTTTATTATTATATTTTTTATTTTAATTAGTAATAAAATATTACTAATTATTCTATAATTAATATTTAAATAAAAAAGAGTAAAAATATTATTATATTTAGTAATAATATTTTATTAAGTATTATAGATAATTAAAGTTAAATTATATTAAAAATAATATATATATATAAATTACTAGAATATAAATATTAGCTTTATTAAATTATATATACATTAAGTTCTATATTTTAAACTTTTCTAAAAAGGTAAGTAATAATAAATATACTATATTTAAATATAATTGTATAAAATTCTAATTATTTATATAAATAAAAAATGTTATTATTAAATATATACCTATTATAGTTTATATTATAAATATATATATATAAATATACTTAAAAAAATATTCAATTTATTTTATTTCTAATATAAATTTACTTTAATTTGTATATTATTTCTGTTTTTACTAGTTTTTAAATTTAATCTAAACTTATAAATATTAGTACTTGCTTTAAATTTAAATTACCTTTCTTAGATCAAAAGCAATATTAGCCTAACTATAAATTTGATCATCCCTATAAACATTTTTGATAAATTCAAAAAGAAAACTAAGTGGTGCTATATTACTATACCATTTTGAAAAACTACCAAATTTATGGAAGGTGTATATCCAGTCTAGAACTATAATTGATCTAAATATCTTTTTAAGCTTTTAAAAGCTTTTCATTAACTATAAAGAACTATGGGGAGAGAGGGCTAAAAATTACCGTTTTATATATATATAATTGATTGGAAAGAAAGACATTAAAAATAATAAGGGTGTGCTGTTTAGGTTAGTTGGAATAAATACACTTATCTTTCATTGTTATATTTATATTTTGCTTATATTTGGATGGGAGCATTTTAACTTGATTAAATGAAAGTTAAATTGTGGCTATTTTTTTGAAAAACGTGGCGACATACTAACAAAATATAACTCCTAAATTAAAAGGAGTTATCTGAAGGGGTAGAATCGAACATTTTTACGTTGATAGATCCCAGTTACATTTTCATTATCCTTTATGGGCAGTTCTTTTGTACACGCCTAAAAATAGGCTATACTTAAAAAATACTGATAGTAAGTTAGAAAATAATTAAAAAAGTTAAACTGATATTATTTATTAATAAAAGTTACCAAATACTAAATATAATATAGAAAGGTGAGGTAGGAAGGAGACTGACTTTTAATTAGGAAGGACGTTGACAAATAGGGAGAGGTGGGATAGTAGAACAATATATACAAATATGGGAAAGGGAAAACTACATACAAGCTAGACTAAGGTGTTTTTGATACTATAAAGAGTTAGTCTTCTTGGCTTTTTAGTTGAAGTCGACGCCCTCCTCAAAACAGTCATAAATCCAGGGTTAGTAGGTGGAGGATAATTGTTAAAAGCAGCAGCGACTCTAGCGTCATGTAGGTTTGAAACTGACATGTCGTATCGCGATCTATTTAACCAACGTTTGGTAAGTAACCCACCTGTACTATGTCTTTTACTGAAAGGTATATCGGACAAATCTTTACTTATAGTTTCGGTAGTATTGTTTTGAAAATCGACATTGGAAGTAGCAAAGTTTAGATAATTAACAATGAGAAATTCTAAAACGAGTTGAGATTTTTTATACTGATCGGGTTTCATACTGTGCTCGGGAGTACTAAGTATTGAAGGTTGGAATACGGCAGCTAAATTGGAGGCTGGCATCAAGGTTTTTTCATGGAAAGTAGCGAATTTTCCTAAGAAATCTAACAAGTAGAGCATGAGGTGGCTATGTGCAGTAGGAAGTTCAAGTAGCAACTTGTGGAAGTTGTTAACCTTCATAAGAACTGGATAGTCAGCTGTATAAGCTGATCGGAAGGTATCGAAATACGAGTGGGTGACGACAGATTCAGGTAGTGCGTTTAAGTATCTTGTCAAAACACCGGCCACATCATGAGGTGTAAACCCTAACCCTTTCAAATCAGCATCTTTACCGTAACTTGGACCTAGTTCAAACAAGGACTGTAGTTCCTGCATTCGTTTAATGGAACCAGAAACTCTAAATACGCCTTGCACGTCACAACCGTGCTGCTCTAAATACTGGGTACATTTGGCTACTAAGTTAGGAATAGCTACCATAACACCAGGGAACTGGGTAAGGGCTAAAGTGCAGCTACTAGTGATCAAGGAGTTAGCCAACTCTACGCCGAAAATTTTGTTGATAGGAGTTGAACTACTACGAGCTTTAAAATTAGCCCACCACTTCTTTAAATTGTCGGTCTTGGGTGGTGAACTTGGTCTAAATGATTGCAACATCTTTAAAGTTTCAATTAATTATAGAGTTGGTATGTATTGTATGTAGGACACGTATTAGTTGAAAATAAGGAAAATTCAAAAAAGTATAACGTGCACTTCTTATAGCGATTATTTACAGTTAGTCTAACAATGTATTTATCCTGAAAGCTCGTTTTATATTGGGGTTTGGAACTTTTCAAATTTATGATTATGGTTTCGCAACTTTACAGAATGTAAACAGAAATTTAATTGTGGTTAATAATCGAGCTATTTATATAGGGCTCTGCTTTTCTAAGTCACATTTAACTTTTTAATTCTATTAGTTGTTGCATAGGTCATCCGATCACAATGTACCGTCAAATAGTTTGTCATTAATCTTTTAATAAAACCTGTACTATTGGGTTTAAGACTTTTAATTAACTATTTAGCCTCCCTACACCCCACTTCATCAACCATTCCTATATTGAAGATTTCTATCACATATTCAGTTAATCTAGTTTCAACGTTGTAATCATTAGATCTTAATTGCTAAATTTGTATAAATACTAAAATAATTACCTTATTGTAATTTGGATCCAAAATAAGGACTTTCAACCTCAAACCGCTGGATGGACCCCTCATCAAGAATCAGGAGATGACTCAGTTTATTTGAACTGGCTCTAAATTCTATAGTAATTGTCTAATTTTGAAAACTATATCCTATAACAGAATATTATACCCCGATACTATTGGTACATTTCGATAAATTTACATCATGTAAAGTGAGACTTCTCCAATGAAATTTATTGGGATCATAAACCTTTTCGGATTAGAACGAGCACCTTGCATTCACCAAATTTAAACTATTCTAAGACACTAGCCGCCTTAAGCTATTTAATTAAATTACTCGAAGTTCTCCACAGTGTTTCTGTTGGTAAAAATTGATGGTATTTCGTCCATATCCCATTTCTTTACCTAAATTTTACCCCAGATTCAGTTTAGCGATATCAAGTACTTTATTGGTAGTACACCTTTATGGCAACTACTTGTTTCAATATACAAACTGTGGATACCATATGCCTCTTGTAATTGGTTACTTTTTCAGTTATTGGCGTACACATTTAAGTTTAACAATTTTTACGTTATTAATTTAATATGTTTTATTTGACTACTTTTATATCTCCACCCTACCAACAATATGTAACAACGGTATTTACTTGAGTGCTTATTTAATAAGCAATTTAAAATTCTTGCTTATAACCATCTTATAGCACTACAGCTGTTAATATAACAATTTTTAATTCGCTCACGCCATACAAATGTATACTTTTTAATATAGGTAAAATTAACCGATTGTTCTTATGGAATTTATTGTACAGAAATTAGGTGTTTAAGAAACTACAAATTTTTTGATACTGCTCTACCAAGCGCTGTTACAACTTAGTGATTTATTGCCCAAATTATGATAGCTATATGAAAGAATCGCTAAATTATTTATATTTAATGGATAGCACATCGGATATTATATAATCTTGAATATGTAAATGAAATTGGTTACTGTTGTACAAAATGTAAGTTATTTCTATCTAACGTAAAATTATATCAATTTAATATACCCACAATTACATACTGATGTGATTAAATTAAAATTTCCATAGACTTGTGCTATAATCTAATATTTTCATATAACGTTGCCTTCCTGTTTTTTAATATTGACTTTAATAGATGTATCCCTTTCTAAATCTGTTCTTACTATACCATTTTTTGTTTTCGACTTTAATTGTCCGTTATATTAGTTTTAAATTTCTGGATCTGTACATATTTAACTAAAAAGAAAAATAATTACAAATTATCCTCAATAATGGGAAAATAGGGTATAGAAAAGTTGATATTTTATATGTTTTGTTGATTTTTGATTATTAATACGTAAATAGAAAGTTGTATAAAATCATTATTTTTACAGTGAAAAATTAGTATCGAAAACGAAGTCATATTAGAGCGGCAAAACTACCTAAAATCTTTGACTAAAAGCACCAGACCAGGTATGCAGTGAAACATAGTTTCATAATTATTATATCATTGGTACTGACTAGAAGCTGGGGTACTAGACTTTTGGAACTAGCTGAAGCCAAGAGTACGGTATTAAAAAGCAGCATATACCTAAGCTAAATATAATGTTCTATAAAAACTAAATCACTTATTCTTGGTAGCTTTTAAATTTTTACTGAATCTAATGCAAAGCTTTATGCTAAAAAAATAAACTTTTGCCTAGATATACAACTTTTTGCATTAAAAATATATGTTCAAATTATTTAGAATAGTTTAATTTGAGATATTTGTTGGCTTAGTAAAAGTTGCTAAGTAATTTGGAGCAATATTTTTTTTACTTAGAACTATATTATTCTTTAAAATAAAACTCTATTGCTATTAAAACTTGACTACATTAAATTATATATTTTTACTAATAATTTTAAACTAATGCTGATTAATTACCTACACATCTTGTACCATTGAAGCTATATATAGTTAATAAAATATCTAGTTTATTTCTATGAAAATTTTATATTATTTTTTCTTTTATATATTTATTTGCTACTTCTTTAAGCTTTTTAATTTATATATAAAATAATGTTGTTATTTTATTATATAAAAACACTAAGTAACCTATATTGCTAACTTAACTAAACTAGTATATATATATATTATTTAATCTTTTTAAAATCAAAAAAAAATTAAAACTTAGTATTTATAGTAATATTATAAGTTTAAAATATTAATTTTATTTATAGTTTATTAAGTTATAATTGATTTTTTGTTTTGATTTATATTATTAAATAATGATATATATAGTTTTATTTAAGCACTTTTACTAAACTAAGTTTTATTACTAATTATTTTAACTAATTTTAAACATTTATAGTTAATTTACATATTTTTAAAATATGTTAATTTTTTTAAAGCTTATTAAATAATTATAAATTTTTATATTATTTAGCTATATATAAATTTTAACCTTTTTTAGCCATTATTTTTATCTTTAACTTAAATATTAATATATATTATAAAAACTCTAATCTTTTTTCTAAACTCTATTTTTTTAAAAATATACTATTATAGCTAATATAATTTTTTTAAATTATAATAATAAAAGTTTAAATAAATTTTAATATTGAGAATTTTTATTTATTTTTAAAAAAAATTAACTTTTTTTACCTACTTTTATTAAATTTAATAGTATTACTTTTGATTTTTTTTAATATTTAAGGATTATTAATATAAAATTTAAATTTTTTAAAAAGATAATAGTTATAAAAATCTTATATTTAAGAAAAAAAACTTATAATAATAGCTAAATAAATAATTACATATAAAAACTAGCTAAAAAAAACACCAAACTAAGTTATTACTAGTAAATTAAAAAAAGTTAATACTTTTTATTAAGTAATTTAGCTTAAGCATTTTTGCTTTTATATAGCTATTTTATTTACTTTTATTTTTTTAATATTTTTTAGTTTTATAGCTATTTAAATTTTTTCTATATTTATATTTTAATTTAACTTTTATTTATATATTGTTTTTTTTTACTTTTTAATATTTTGTAATTATTTTTATTATTAATTTTATAAAAAGTAAGCTAAAATTGAAAAAAATAAATTAGCTATAAGTAAAAGCAATTACTCTTATTAAAAAAATACTAATAATATTATAAATAATATTTAGTAAACTAAAATAGATAATAGAAATAAAAAATTAAATAAAAATAAATTTGTGACATTATAAGCTTTATCATTTAGCTTATCTAACTAAGTTTCACTGATATCCATCTTTTTCTTAATTTTTATATATTTTTCCTTTTTTTTTTAAGATAAAAAATACTAATTTTATCTTATTAAGCACTACTTAGCATAAAATTGATTTATAATTATATTTTACTAAGTATTACTTAGTATAAACTAATTTGTAATCATACTTTTACTAAGCATTACTTAGCATAATGATTTATAATTAGAGATAAAACTTAGTATAGCTTAGTTATACTTAGCAACTAATAGAAAAGTATATAAAGAAAACTGAAAAGTAAAGTTAAAGCTTTGCTTGATATTTTAATTATAACTTTACTTAATAAATAACTTTACTATAAATTTACTTTTACTAGCTTTATTAATTTTATGTTAGAGTTCT